>BHFT01025196.1:0-36809 GCA_004320025.1 Laticauda laticaudata | reverse complement strand
GAGCAGGTCAAAACTTTCTGAGCGGATGAAACATCAATAAACGGATGCTGGACGGATAGAGAGGAAGCAAAACGGAGACAGTGAGTACATCGCGTTAACCAATGGATGGCAAGATTTTTTGTACATTTTACATCATCTTTGCATCCGTTGGTGCAGTGTGACATGGGCTTAAGATATCTGCTGGCTACATTTTTTAAACCAGTAGTACTTCCAACCACAACTGATAGAATAAATCTTGTATTACAATCTTTTAAAGCTATCTTGTGAAAACATATGCAAGTTATACATTGGAACTAAGAGCTATTAGTCCCTTAATTTGCTCTGTGGTGGTACTGGTAATGTTGGTTTTGACAGCACTTAGAACAGAAAAGAAAACCTTTCCTTTTCTGCATTAGATATTCCACTAAGGATCATTCCCCTCTTCCTTCTTTATAAGCTTTTAACTTGTAAAAATAGATAGGAAGGCATTTCCAACTCCTGCATATTAACAGTAGTGCATATTACTGATTTTGTATCCAGGAACAAAATCACTGGATCTTTAATAGATACAACAGAAAATTTAAGGGAATAGCATCACTGTACATTATTCTAGTTATGCATCTGTTCCTGTAACCAAATATTTAGAAAAGATTCCTCTCATTTACCAAGGGGAATACTAAAAATGAGTTGAGTGTATCAAGACTGAGTCCATCTCTAAGAGCCTTTATCCCCACTGAATGCCAAATGTAAATGCAAAGGACCCTTTTAGACTAATTCTGTTCCCTGATGAAAACTGAATGCTATCTTATACACACACAAACTCACACATCACAGACATTTGGATTCTAGAATCATATTGCAAGTTCAAAGGCCTCTAGCATGGAACATTGACTGGTTTGTTTCAAATATTTTTACTATCATTTCTGTGCTTGGCATGGCTTGGAGGGAGTGCTTTGTGTGTGCACAAACACTTTGTGCACATGCACACATCAAATACACACTTTGCACAGGCACAGAGGTGTTTTGAGTCACCTTCTGCAATCCTGCACTCTTCCTGATGCTTCAGTTGCTGCCATGTGGCAATTGCTGTGCCATGCAAAGCAGCTGTGTTTCAAAAGCAGGACATAAAGGTTAGTACAGGAGCTGGGGCAGGTGAGTTGGCCCAACACAGAGCATCACAGAGAACTGGTTTGGTCTCCGCTACTCATAGCTGATTGGCAGAACCAGGCAGAACCAGTAGAATACCAACAGTGAACATTTAATCTGCAGGCCCTCCAGCACTCCTGACAGTTATTGGGATTCTTTTCTTTACCCAAAATAATTCCTTAAAATAAATCCATTATTTTAGTTAATGAACTTTAGAGAGGTTGGAGGACAAATGGAATTAGGATGTATGATACATGCATGATCCTGATTTCTTGACCCTTATCTGGTATTCCAATTTAAAAAACAAACCAAAAGATGTATGTTCTGACTTCACTTTTAAAATAAAGATACTAGTTAAATGTTTGTAAACATTTTCTCTTCCATGAGAAAAAAATGCAAAAAATTTCAGTCTGTTAATTTTAACAAGCACACTAAACTTTTCCTCCCATCATATACAGTAGTTATCAGTGGACTGCTTTCACAAAAGAAAATCAGTTTTCAGAGTGCTTTAAGATATGTATACTGGACTGAGAGTAATGATTGGAAGCAAAAAAAAAAGCCGTACTTGTCCTGTGTCAAGCTTCAATTATTGTACAAGACGATCTGTTTTGTAGAACTTCATCTCATGGTATTTTACAATCGTGTAATATTTTTTACATTTATACCATGACAATCAGCAGTTTTAGTAGTAAATAAAAATCTAAAGCATTATGATATAAAGTAAAACATCCATGTTGCAAAGATTTAATCAAAATTATACATAGAAGCAATCTAAAAATGAGACAGGAGCAAGAAAAAATTTACGAGATGGTACAACTTTAACTAAATAACATAAAAAATGTTAAAAATGTTCATCCTTTAAGAAATCTTAAGATATTTACATATGAAATAAACAGCCTTTTCAAAGTTTTAGAATTGTTCGATTTTTCTTGGGAAACTTTGCCTTTTGAGAGCATTTTTTCCATTTAAAAAAACAGAAATTCTTGATTATTTGGATAATATACCATGGAAATCAAATTTACCTTTCATTTCTTTCCCCCAAATTCCTTTGAATATGTATGTTGATATTTTTGTGATTTTCTTCTATTGGTGTTGGAGGAATATATCAGATTATATTATAATCTGATTATGTTATACTGTCTTTAAGCAAATATCATTGCCAGTTCAAGTGAGAAACTCACCTTAAATATCATATCTTTTTTCCCATAGCGAAGCTCCTTCAGTTGGGCTTGAATCTTTTTTGACTGTAAGCAGAGGATAATTATATTAATCTTTTAAGTAATGTAATACTGATTCATTTACAGAGTTTTAAATACAAAGTTCAGGCAATAGGAAAATGGATCACGAGATATTGCAGAGTGGAGGGAACTGCTGAATTTTTACATTTCTGGGATACACACACACACAGAGAGAGAGAGAGAGAGAGAGAGAGAGAGAGAGAGAGAGAGAGAGAGAGAGAGAGAGAGAGAGAGAGAACACATAAAGTTCAGGACAGAAAATAATCCCAATATCCCATGGATATAATAGATGACTAGAAACAAATACTTGGGTTAGAACATAAGTCATACATGGGAAGGGAAGCTCATTTAAAGAAACTGTCCCTTTTTCTGTTGTGCCCTTCATCTCTTGGAGGTAGCTAGAAGGATCTTCTGCAGGGGACTAGTAGCTGTTTTCACTAGGATAAGATTTGGGAAGAAGCACAGAAACGAATTTAGTCCAGACCATAGAAAGAGGTCCCTCATTTGGTTGAGTTAGGCTACCACATTTTAAAACAGTTAAGTAATGCACATGGCTATCTTGAGAGCACCCAGATATCATTAAAGCAAAGTTAAAAGAACCAAAATGTGCTAATGTTGCTGAGTGAGGAAGAAGTGCTCAGCACCAATCAATTATCATACCAAAAATAAAAATGTTTTCCCCCATCCCCAATTTTGGAACAAAACTCCATACTTAATTAAACAAAACTAAACTCAAAATTATTCATTTACTAGTGGACAAAGTCTTGAAGCAATACTACAAAAAAGTGCTTAGAAATATTTTACTGTCTTTACTTCTTTGCTACCTACATCTAATAGCTAATAAATGAGGCAAATGCCAATGAAGGGATATCAAATGCCAATGAAGGAAGTCTTTTTATAGATCAAGCCTCATTAATGAAATAATTTAAATACAACAGAATTCAACCAGGTTTATAAAGTGCCCTTGTTAACCCTATCTTAGTTTAATGACCATAAATTAGTTTTATGAACATTGCTTTTCACTGGCCTTGGAACCCCATTAACTTCTTTGTTTGCTTCCTAGTTTTCAATGACTGCCCTCCCTTTCTTATTCATCCAAATTATCCAAATCCAGGCAACTTCCCAGTCCTTTATCATGCATTCCTGTTATATGAATGTTTCAAAACATTATTCACAAATTGGATGGCCAATCTAAAATCCCAGACTTTGACTAAATAATAAGTTAAAAAACAAAATAATAAAGATGGAAGTATTCAAATCATTCTTAAGCAGAAACAAGAATTCACAAGAAGCATCCAAAATATCTTTTGAATTCTTAATTCATGTAAACAGCCACATGTGACCACATGAAGGTTATCAGCCCTATAAGATATTTTATCAAAACTGGTTGCTGCCATAAGGTTTTAGCAACACGCAACTTGTCATTCCAAATGTGCTTATAATTTTTTTTGCATAATATTCTATCATCTATCTATCTATCTATCTATCTATCTATCTATCTATCTATCTATCTATCTATCTATCTATCTATCTATTTCTAATCTCTATGCACCAACTCTTATACAAACTGTGTGCTATCACCAAAATCTATTTCTTCTTTAGTATCCTGCATACATAATCATTTCTGGCTAGATGACATTTTTTACCATTTCTGTTGATAGGTCAATATTTGAAGTATTTTAACTCATGATTAAAATTCAGCATAATGTCACCACTTTCATGTTACCCAAGCTCTTTGAAATACATAGCTCATAAAGTAATTTTTATCATTAGATTCCAAATGCATGTGTTATGCCAAGTCCCTGCTGTGCAGGAGTAATCTACTGCTGATCCTGTTATCTCAAGAAAATTCAGCCAGGCATAGTGGTGGGATTCTACCAGTTTGTACCTATTCGCTAGAACCAGTTATTAACATTCTAAGCAGCTTGGAGAACCAGTTGTTAGAAGAAATTACTGGCCTAATTCTGTAAAGAAGGCAGGAAGGAAACATTCTGGTGTTGCTTACAGAAACTGCCTCTCCGTTAACCCTTATTACATTCTTGGCAGGACTAGAATTCCTGTCTCAGGAACTTCTCTGGAGTTTTTTTTCCCTCCTTTGCTGGTACTTTGCTTGTGTGTAGTGACCATTTAAAGTTACAGTGGCACTGAAAACAGTTGCTTATGACCATTTTTCATATTTACGAATTGCAGCATCCCCGCAGTCATGAGAGGCCAGGTGAGGAAATGTGTGCCTTGATGTGAGTGATATTGAGTTGGCCACGCCCAGCCAATAACATGACCAACAAGCCACATTTACCCAGTCACATGATCATCAAACCACACCCACCAACTAAGCCATGCCCACAGAACCGGTTGTTACAAAATTTGAATCCCACCCCTGGCCAGGCAGGTTTATTTTTAAACACATCTATTATAAAATATATTTTTGCTTGGAAAGATGATCAGTGAGCAAGATAAAACTACAATTTACTTAAGTGAATATTCAGAAGCACAATTTTATTACTTTTTTTTGCAAAAAGGAAAATTCCCTTCCCCCATTTAAATTAAACTATTGTGTTAGCTTATTCAGAGTTATGTTGCAATATGTATGTATGTGTGTACATGAACACGTAGAGTATATTCCAAAACATTTAACACAGGGGTGGGATCTGACAAGGTTAACTACCGGTTCGGTGATTTACGAGGTTCAGTGATTTATTATGTGCTTCCCTGCATGCTGTGGGTGCGCCTGTAAATCATCATTAGCATGGTGCCTGGACAACTGCAGCGCTGCGTGCCGAAAAAGTACTTTTTTTCCTGCTTTTTAAACTGCAGCTATGCCTCGCATGGCAGCTGAAGTTGAAAACGCAGGAAATAAAGGTCAGGTAAGAGACCGGGTAGGTTGGCAGGCAAAAACATCAGCAGACATAGAACCGGTTCTATGTCTGCTGCTCTTCAGAGCTACCAGTTCTACAGAGGNGTTGGCAGGCAAAAACATCAGCAGACATAGAACCGGTTCTATGTCTGCTGCTCTTCAGAGCTACCAGTTCTACAGAGGTAGACAGAACCGGTAGAAGCCCACCTCTGATTTAACATAAAGGAATCTATTTAAAAAATAGTAAAGGTGTTAAGCCCAAAAGTAAAAGAACATACAAAAGAAAAAAAAAACTGGTGGGCCAACAGGCTACAGGTCTCAAAATTTCTGACCTTGTTGGCCATATGTACAGGAGATTTGAGAAAAGACGAGTTAATGTATTCAGACAACAAAACAAAGGAGAGAAAGAAGAAGAAGGCAGTATAAAGATTTCATAATTTTGATTAAAAAAAACAATAATGTACTGCTGATTGTGATATGCTGATATGGATTACCTTGTTACTCTGTTTAGCAGAACTGGCCAGGAACTGATTTTGGAGGACAACAATAGACAACATTATCTATCTAATAATCCCTCAATCATTGTAAAAATGACCTTAGTGTATTTTTTCTTGTTTAATTTTTGATACATACTTTCCCATTTTATGATTCTTAAGCTTCCTGTCTGGTTTGGACAATAGACTTCAGTTTGTCGAAGTTCATTGACTATTTCAGCTGGCCCGTCAACTGAGTTAATGCTTACCTTGTCCCTTTTACCTTTCAGAGCAGCCTTTTACTCTAAAGGTTACAGAGTCTTGTAAATAGAAAGGTACTCATATGAAACATAGCCAATATCAATAGCTTCCCCCGTTTCATTCTTTTCTTTTTTTTGTTACTTATGAGCATCCTACTTTTCTCTGTAACTTTTTTTAAATGAAACAAAGAAATCTGGTGCTTCATTTTTCCAATCACTTGAGACAGAATCTTTAACTCTTACCTCCCATCTCAGATGATTTGGGCTATTTGGGAGTTGGTGATGGAGATTGAAATAATGATGACGACAAGACCAACTAAATGAAATAATGATGACTACAAGACCAACTAACCCTAACCCCCCCAAAAAAAATCTGTCTTGTGCCTGTATCTATGTGCATTTTTTTATCTAAATAGAATAACATAATAAAGAATAACAGAGTCTTCTATTCCAATTCCCTGCTGAAGTAGCAAACCCTATACTATTCCAGAGAAATGGCTGTCCAAACTCTTCCTAAAATCCTCCAGTGATGGCGCACTCACAACTTTTGAAGGCAGTTTATTTACTGATTTAATTTTTCTTACTGTTAGTAAATTTCTTCTTAGTTCTAGGCTGGATAAGTTGATAAGTTTCCATTCTTTACTTCTTATCTTGCCCTCAGGTGCTTTGGAGAAAAGGCTGTCCCACTCTTCTTTTTGACAGTCCCTCAAATATTGGAAGAATACTATTTTGTTACCTCTAGTCCTTCTCTTTGCTAAATGAGACATATCCAGTTCCTGCAACCTTCTTCATATGCTTTAACCATCTTTGTTGCTCTTTTCTGCCCTTTTTCTAGAACTTATTTTACTTTGTGTGTATGCAGGACCTTTCCTGGAGCAGGAAGGTAGGGTGGACACATCAGCAGAGGCACATCAGCAGAGGAATTATTCAATAGGATGACATGGTAGCCTACAATCTGGACTAAACACTTTGTAAGCCCTTAAATGTCTCAATCCAGGCATGATGTTCCTAAGCCATTTCAGAGTGGACAAGTTTGAGCATGACATAAAGTATTTTCAATGATGCAAATAAGCTCAATGATATAAAAAGCAATGGTGAATGCTTCTTGCTATCTATGTTTTTAGCAGAATGGACAAATTCCACAAATGACCGAGTGAAAGTTTGTCCTTGATTTGGGGATGGTGGTATCTCTTCCCATTCCACAGACAAATAAAGCAGTGGTGATTGGGCCATAACTTTGAAATGGGTAACAGATGAAAGTCCAGTGGATAATAGTGAGTGCCTCAGAACAACATCTCCAAGGGATTGTAACCAGTCCTATCAGCATTTATTTACATAGTTATTTTACTATGTTTAATGGTTGTTCAGCTTTGAGAATCAATTTAATTTGATCTTTTAGGAATGGAAAGTAGAAACCTCCTAGAAAAAGAGGTGCATGTCATTTTTCAATAATTTGTTTTGAATTAGGTTGAAACAGCAGCTCTGAAAATATCCTCTCTTTTCTGGCAATTGTTATGGATGGAATAAATTTGGATTAAATGGTGTTTTTGTTCACAGAAGGCAATACTTTCCTTGCAGCATATGGATATTCCTTGTTATTGTTGTTTTGTCATTTTGTTTTGTTCTTATAGCTTTGTGTGTAGAAACAATGCAAGCACAATTGAATTCCTTAGGTGAACAGCTATAGAGAAAGTTAAATTGAAGCTGAAGTAATACATTATGCTCAACATTACCTTTATTTATTATTGTGTTGCAAGGTTTATGAGTTTACCTGACAAGTTTACCTGACTGGTTAGTCTGACAAAATTTTGCTTTAATTTTGATATATGTTTAAATAGAAAGTCTTGAATTGATTATTACCCATCATTGCCTGTTATCTAATAAATCCATAGCAATTATTTGCATTGTCATATATGATATGCAATTTCTTGCCTTTATAGCATGAAGTAGATGTTTCAAAGCACTTCCGCAGAATCTTAAGATGTTGGAAAGCTTACTCGTAACTCTATTCTTTAAAATAAATATCACCAAGAAAGCTGTACCTAAATAAAGCTCATTTGTGGCTACTGATATTTTCCTGTAGCAAATATTACTATATTCTAGAGAAGAGTTTCAATTGACAAGGTGATAAAGGTATCACATGGACTTTCATGAATTCTGCATATTCTATCTAGACCATGACTCAATTCACTTATAGAATCTTTTAATACAGTGGAAGAAGCAGGCAAGCAGGAATAATTATTTCTTGAAGTTAAAAGTTTGAAATCCATTGACATAAATAAAAATATTATTGAGCTGATGATAAAGAACAGATATACCTAAAGGTGTGTTTGGAAAATGCAACCCCCATAATGTGAACTAGTCCAGCAGTTATTTGTGCAAATCTATTCCATCATAACATATTCCCTGGAGAATTCCTGAAGACAGAAGCATTTCATTAACCATTTCCTCAGATCAGCAATCCTGAGACAATGAAAGCCAAAGTTAATTGCTAAAGGCAACTATTCAGTCAATCACAGTCAAAATAACCAAGAGCTGATTACACTAAGGAGTCAAACCCATTGGTTATATGGGAGACACTGCAAGCAAGCATATGACATTGGATGAATATGTGAAAATATTTCAAGGTCACTCCATGATTATCTGGGATAGTAATCTTGAAAGAGTTATTCTTCATTTTATTAGATATATTATAACAGGATCATGCAAAAGCTATAGCAGTGGGACCAGGAATGGCTATTTGAAATGCATTTCTTCTACTATCCTTGAGCCAGCACAAAGCTTTCTGCCTAAAACATGGCACTAAATTATTTGAAATGTTGAAGGTATCTGTCCTCTTTTCTTTTAATAAAATATAGCATTATTTATGTGATCACACAGATCATGCCTATTCTGCATGGAAACAAAAATTTGCAACCCTTGAAAAATATAGCAATAGTTAATAGTTAGTTATAGACTTCAAATTATATATTGTGCTTTTTATCTTTGTGAAAATACTATTTACCCATGTTTTTAAAAGACTACATGTTTTTAGATAAAATTGCTGATCTCAGAAATGTATACCAGATCAGTGTCTGGGTTTAATTTTTTTTAAACAATTTATTGTCAAAGCCAGACAGAAATGGATGCCTAGAAGCATATACATGAATGATAAATATATACATAAATAATTATGAACATGGGGGGGGGGGGGNACATGAATGATAAATATATACATAAATAATTATGAACATGGGGGGGGGGAGGGAAGACAGCTAGCTCTATAACAAATGATCCACAATGTGTAGGCTGCCCACATGTGACTCCAAAGGGCAAGGTAGTAAACAAGGAAATACATTTTCATAATATTATGAAAAAGAAATCAGATGATTTTGATACTGTCTAACACTATGAAAAATCTTATATAAACACTGAATCTGATGCAGAAAAATTTTAGTCCTGAACACTTTCTACCTTTCTTCATTTCAGTTCCACAACAAATTTGTAAAATTATTTGCTGATGCCCAAATGATTTAGCATAACAGAGGTGCCTTATAAGTGCTACTACTACTACTACTCTACTTTAAATTAATAATATTAAAAACCTATGTTGCCATAATTAGTTCCATACATTATTCAATTTGTGACCTGCAACAATAGATTTATTTTGTTATCACTGAAGGTCTTTCATGAAATTCCTGTTTTCATCCTTTGCATTGATCTGAGGTGAGAGCTCAAAACTAATGGGAAAAATCCAGTGAATCCAAATGGGGTTAGTGTCTATTTCATCACCAAATTGTGATAGAATAACTTCTTGAAATTCAATAAAGTACCATCACTTTTAGAACAGCAGTTGTTCCTAAGTAATTAAAATTTGTATTCAGTTCAATTCTTTATTCTGGATTCAGGAATATACATGAAGAAGTGCTCCATTTTCAAAATATACTGACATACTCTATCTCCACTTCCACCCTATGCATGCCCCTAATGGGCTAAATAACACAATTAGATAAATATATAGCATATAGCTATCAACCATTTTGTTTTTAACAGGCAAAATTATGGCTTACTGAGAAAAGGAGCCATTGTTTAGAAAAAGTAAAATATGCCCTGTATTTATTTTTGTTGCTAGTAGACTTTCAACTTGGTTGGCATCATTTTTTTCCTTAATCTCTCATTCTTGGAATGAATGTGTGAATTTTTGGAATATAAATTGCATTGTTTCCTATCAAGCAGATCTTCCAGAATGTCTTGGAATTGCTCATAAAGTGTTCAGTATCAACAGGACAATTTGCTGAGGAAAAAAGTTTTATAAAGCTGTTCTTATTAAAGTCAGAATAATACTTTTTTGTATTTTTTTCTTACCTCTTCTGCATGAATTCCACAAAGTTTATTCCCTGACAGGAGTTTATTTTTCAGGCTTTTGTTCTAAGAAAAGGAGAGAAATATTTTTATATTAGTAATGTGAAATCATATTCAGTAACTAATAAGGGTTATATATGATATGTTATTTCAAGTTGGCTATGAGGAATGTATCTACCTAATAACTTACCTGCATATCTGAAACCTAAAATAGATGTTAACAATAGCATTATACATTTAAGATCACTTATGGTATAGAAGAACTTGCTCTTGTTTTTCACAAGTCTCAGGCAATAGTGGCTTTGGATTATCTTTTTTACCCTGATAATCAAAGAATGATGGGGTCTGGTTGGAAGACTTCCATGAAACATCAGGAAAATAGGCTATGTAGAGAAGTAAAAATAAACAAACAAACCTGAGAGAAGAGAGTGGCAAATAATGTCTCTATTGTTCCCAAGAAAACCACATTGGAGCCACCAGAAAGTCCACAGAGCCACCAGAAAGTCAGCTTGACTTGAAATCATTTTTTTTTACATTTTCCTAAAATATAATAATTTAAGGAATAAACTAGAATAGATTCTAGTTTGAAATTGATTCAGTGTGGGATTAAAAGGGGATGATAGTGGAATCCTACCCTATCTTTCACTGAGTGATTGAACAAAACCCTAACCTTCATTCAACTTTAATTCTTCAAAATAAAGGATGTTTTATTTTATTGTTTAAAGATGTAAATCAATTGTCACTGAACAATTTCTAAATTATTTTCATTCTTTTTCACACACTGTATTGAGTTGTTACTAGTGCTCTACTCTATTACAGACACACAAAATAATATGATCCAACCCACCTCCATGTGCTAAAAACACAGTTGATGGGGTTATAGCATTCAGCCATTTTACACAAAATAACCCACATTCTAGCTAGGGTACATCATCTAAACTTTCATGGGAGAACTCAGGAACTTTATGGAACTCCATATTTTCTTCATGAGATATTTCTGGTTTTGTTTTTACCTTACTTTATTTATTAGATATATATCCTGTTTTTTCTCTGAAAATTCAAGATTGCTTAGGTTCCTTCCTCCAATTTTTCCCTCAGCAACAACCCTGTGGGTAAACTTGAGCTGAGTGATAAAGATTAACTGAGACAAAGTTACCTAGTGAACTTCTATGCCCAGGAGTACAGTTGACTTGACTAGTTCTTCCTCATCTTAAACTAATGAGCAATCTCAGACTAATGAAAATTACTTGTGGAGAAGATTTGGATCTCCTTACCTTCATAGGACTGTTTCATATAGCTCCTGAATGTAACTTCCAGTAAAGACTGGAATGCAATTGTTAAGTAAAGACTTAACTTCTGGGGACTATTTCAACATTTTCATGTTAATATCATTGGTGCATAATAATCTTGGCATGGAGAATTAACATACAAAGATCCTTCCACATGGCTACTACCTTTCAAATTTGATAAGCACATAAGGTAACCACAAAATCACTGCCACATGATGCAAAAGATCTGTTGGCTTTATCTTCAAGATATATTCTACTTGAAATCTTAATTATATTTATTAGTATACAATGATATATAGCAATGTAACAATGTTCCCCTATAAACAGAAATATATACACTTTTAGTTCATTGCATTTGAATCAAAACATCTATGGAAAATTTTCCAAATACTTGTAACAACAGTTATGCCAACTCCTTAATTCTTTTCATACCTACATTTTCTATTCCAGTTATTATACAGAAACCCATTACCATCTATATTTAATTGCATGTAGGTATTAAGAAGCCTTGTTTTTTCTTCTAAAAAAACCTAAAGAAGTTTCTAATAGATCTTATATATTTTTAAATATCACACTATTCCATAGAGAGGAGCTTACATAATAAATATTACATTTTTAAAAAAACTATTAACGTTTATGACATTAATATGCTGAGCATATGTTACAAATGCAGGCTGTTCCTTTCAAATAAACTGGCAGGCATACTACAGAAGTCCTTTCAGATTAAAATTCAGATTCATCATTTATCCCTATTCTGATTCAAATGTAGTAATAATGCAATACCCAGAGAGTGACATAATGATCCAATCCTTTCAAAAAGTTCAGTTTTAAATAGGGAAACTGGAAGGGGAAGTCATCAAGTTGTTGTTTTTTCACTCCAAATGGGATTAAACATTGTTTACTTTGAATATAAACAAGAATTTACATTCTTCCATGAGAAAAGGACATTTTTAGTTCGATATGCAAGTCACATACAAAAGGAGATTATGCACTTTGTAATATTGCCAGTGCTAATTAGCTAAACTCCCTTTTGGTATTCAGTACAACACCTCTTTTAAAAATATGTGCCAAAGTACAACATACTAAACCAGTGTTTCTCAACCTCAGTGACTTTTAGATGGGTAGACTAAATGTTCCAGAATTCCCTCACCAGCATGTTGCCGAGGTTGAAAAGCACTGTACACACAGGTAATCCTGGTAATACTTTATATGTGGACTTTCAAAATGTCTTGGATAATCTTCCTTATCAAAAGCTCTTGAACAAATTTAGCAATCAGTAGATAAGGTGCCATGTGCTTTTACTAGATTTTTTAAAAAGGAGAAATATGGCGAATATGAGAGGCAGGGGGAAGAATATGAGAATATAATCAGGAATTTGTGGTCCCAAAGTTGCCATATGTAATTTTTCCCACACTGCTACTCTCCAGTTGAACTGAATTACAACACTCTTCATTATCTACATGACTACTATTGTTTGGGAGAAGGGGTTTGTTTTGTTTTGTTTTGCTTTCTATAAAAGATGTTGATAATGGAAAGCTTTTCTTAAAAGAAGCAAAAAGTATTTCAATAGAACCTCTGAGAAAGAAAATCTAAAAGGAATTGAATCTATAATTCTCCCTAGGAAAGAAAAGGATTACCATACCAAAGTGTGCATGTGGGCTGGGGTACTCCGTTACTTTTCACACTGCCTCCAAACATATTTTTAAATGAAATATATGAACTCTTTCAAATATCCATCAGATATAAACAATATGAAAGCCTAGTCCCTAAGCATTTGGATCTTTTACTGAAGGACTCTGCAGTATCTGTACATATTTATTGCTAGCTAGTAATCGCATTCTGCAAAATATGTGCCTAGGAATCATGATGCCAATTGAATCAGAATATTAATTGCTCTCAATAGACAGATTTAAGTCCATATCCTAATGGAAAGTTTGATTTGTAAATTAGACACTTCTTTATCCAAATAAATGAGCTAAATAGAGCCAATGGACAAAGAAATAATTCCCAGGAACTGTTTACATTTGAATTTCCCTCATGTGTCTTTTTGCAGAATTTCTGAGCAATGACAGCATCTTGCATCTTGTTTCACATAGATTTTAACTTGTTCTTGTCTATTACCCAGTGAAAGTGGATCCTTCTGCAATGATAAATTGCTCCAAGCTGTTTTTTGCAAGTGTGTGTGCCACTGTGAGGCAATGAAGAATAACCAGGGGATTACAATACAGAGAACTCAATGTGTATATTCCTATCACAACTTTTGTTTTCAAAGCATTCAGGGAAAACAGAAAGTTATTTTGCCACATCCCTGATCAAGACTCATGGAAAAATTGGTATTTCAGCATTGCTTTTAAGCAAAATACAAGATTTCTCAAAAATTCCTTTTATTCTAGTGTTTATTTTACTGGGACTGCTTTTTAAAAGATTGATTAAAAATATTAACCCACAGACCTAAGTTCTGTTGTTAAAGATTTCAAAAGGGCTGAGAAGATTTTTATCTATCTCACAAATAATAATAAAAATGTTAATAATTCCCGTCACATTTTGAAATGGAGGGGAAAAGGAAATGATGAATGTTAGCCGGATTACACTTGTGACTGGCATTTGTTCTGTTCTGCATGGATGCCAGGCAGCTTTTTTACTACTTATTATAAAAAAAATAAGAATTATTTTGTTAGCAACATCCAGCTGGGATAGAAAAAATGGTTGCTTTCCAAATGTTTTGGACTTTAATGCCCATCAGCTACAACAAGCATGGAAAACAGCACGAGATTGTGGAAGCTGTAATTCAGAAAAACTGGAAGGTATCAAGGTTGCCCTGCTCCGATAAGACAATTGCTAATCTTCTTAATACTTATCAATCCTTATGTCTTACCATAGGCATTTTTGGTTAATGGGTTGATATTAGACTTTTGTACAGGCAGCCTCAAGAAACAAGCTAGCAACAAAGTTTTATAAGTATTGCAAAATTATTAAATAGTAAATACCCCTCTCTGATTATGTATGACAGCACATAAACTGGAATTGTGATTTGTCCACCTGTTTCTTATTCTTTTAGATTTTAGGATACAAGGGATTCCATAAAACTATTCCTACAAAGAAGATAGAAAAAAGAAAATTGGGAATGTGGCACAAAACAGATTTTCATTTTAAGCACAACTTTAGAGATGCAAAACCATTGCTCTAGCTTGTCAGCGAGGAAAGGAGAGGTCAAAGGCACGGTGTATTTCAAAAAAAGTTAGTGTGATTAATCATAAACCAATTTGGAGAAAAGCTGCAGCAACAAGGTTACCCTAAAGCTAGAACCCTTCAGTTCAAATTAAGAAAAATTTTTAAAATTATTTCTATACATCATTAAAGCAGAAAGTACTAAATTCAGGAGTACCTGTTCTACAGTTGCTTTGCTCATTTTGCTAGGATCCTTATACAAGGGATTTTAAAGTTCCCAAATCCCTACAAGGCATTACACACCATCAGGGCACTACATTCCCACACTGCAGGTTGTATAATTAAATTGCTGGCAAAGGATTCTAAAATACACACTACAAAAGTCACTTCTGGCAAAAAAATTGTCTTTTTAAACTTTTCCTTAATGGATAATTCTTCAAAGCAGGAGGGTAACATGAAAAGTACAGGTAGGGAGAATTATATTGCATATAATATTCTAGTTAAATGGAAACCATTGAGGTATATCTGCAGGAAAATAGGAATCTGCCTTGTACTGGGTCAGGCTTTGACTGTGTCTCCATAATATATAGAGTCAAAGCAAAGTTACATCATTTTCATTTAATGAGCTATGAAGCCAAACCATGATTAATAGTTTAGCATGCTGCGCAAACCCATGAAGTTGTAGTTAATTCAATAAACATATGGTTAAGCAAACTTAGTTTACTGCAGTGTAAGAATTCTATTTATTCAGCTAGTCCAACATTGTCTGGCACTAGCTCTTCAGAGTCTCCCTTATGCAAGTATCCCTCCTATCTTCATCTTCCAAATCTTTGCCACTGGAAATACAGATATTAAATCTTGAGCTTTCTGTATACTGGACTATAAAAAGACAGCCATTCTTTGGTAGTATCTTTCCTGACTAACAAATTGTATTAAAAGACATAAGCTTATGTGAGCTACAGCTCATTGCATCAGATACAAGGGAAATGCTACATCAGGGGTATCAAACTTGTAGCCCACAGGCCAGATGTGTCACAAGCTGGCCACACCCACCCCAGTTTAGTGAACGGGAAAAAAGTTGCTGTGATATGTCATGTAATGACAATTGTCATTGCGAGTTTGACACCTCTGTTCTACATTGATTAAGATTTATACGGGAATGAGATGGGATGAAGATTTATACTGGGATGAGAGATGAAGTGAACTTTTGCTCACAAAATCATATCTCTTAGTACAATTTGTTAGTCTAAAATGTACAAGCAGGTTGTCCTGTTTTTCGATGTGGATCAATGGTGGGATTCAATTTTTTTTACTACAGGTTCTGTGGGCATGGCTTAGTGGTTGTGACATGGTTTGGTGTGCCTTGATGGGCATGGCAGGGGAAGGATAGTAAAATATTCATTCCCACCCCACTCCAGGGAAAGGATACTGTAAAATCTCAATTCCCTCCCACTCCTGGGGGAAGGTTACTGCAAAATCCCATTCCTTCCCTACCTCATTAACCTGCTTTCCAGTTCTCCTGTGCAGGGCAACAAAAGAAGACCCAGCAGATCAGCTGGGACTTGGGAGGCAGAGAATAGATGGGGGAGGGGCCAGTCAGAGGTGGTATTTGCTGGTTCTCTGAACTACTCAAAATTTCTGCNGGAGGCAGAGAATAGATGGGGGAGGGGCCAGTCAGAGGTGGTATTTGCTGGTTCTCTGAACTACTCAAAATTTCTGCTACCGGTTCTTCAGAACTGGTTAGAACCTGCTGAATACCACCTCTGATGTGGTCCTGTATAATTTCAAAAAATATATATAAAAAGGTAAAAATAAGGATAAAGATTTTTTAAAAATTCAACTTGAACTTGACTTTCAGGAACTCTATAGACATGTCTATGTAGATTTGTTATTTCCAGCACAGTAACAGGTACTTAAAAAAAATGGTTATGGACAAATAATTTTGATTGGCAAGCCAGCCAATCTGTCTAAATATATTCATTTCAAAATCCACCTCCCTGTTTGCTGGTCTACAAAGCGCTGGTGCACCAGTGATCACATTAGAAGCTTGCTGACAGCATAATGAAAAATGATATAATCCTTACTTATTAAAGCTATACTGCACAAATCTCATCACATGACAGATTAAATTTATCAAGGACCCTCATGGGAACTGGTTAGCAGTAAATGAACATTGTGTTCATTGTTGAAATGTTCTTTAGTATTGCTCAGTTGTAACCTCACTGCTCTGACAGGTAACTTTTGCATCTTGATTAATATTGATGATAGTTCCTCTTTGGCAAGAAGAACTTTGGAAAAACAGTTTAGCTGTTCTTAGGATGAGTAAGTAGCCTGGCTGTGTTTCCAGCACTCAAAGTATGTTTGCTAAGACAATAATATTAGCAAAATATTCTGTCCCAGTTAGTTTGCTTTTAAACTATTGTTTTAAAAATATTATTTTAACTTGCACTCATTTTATTTTGCACTATATGGTGCATCATCAAATTACATTAATTAGAATATTACAGAGAATCTCATATCTTTTAAAGTTTACCTCTCATATTGAGTAACACTGATTATCATAGTAATAATTGGTCTCCTAAAGTTTACTTAATTCATATTATTAATTTTTTAAAAAAGAATAAAAAAGTAGTCAATATGACTTTTCTGAAGAGGTAGGGAATTTTCCATGAATAAGTATATTTGAAGAAGAATATATCACTATTCAGTCAATATTCTTTTGTAATCTTGAATAAGCCATATTGACAGGTACCTTCCGTTTTGATTGTACGCTTAATGTACTGCAATCAAGTAAAATCTCAACACAGTCAATAAGCATGTATGGAAGATGGAGTCTCATAAATCAGAGATAATATCAGATTACAAGTTTGACTTATACATAGACTCTAGTGAAAGAAGAACATCTGAAGTTCGACTCCAAACACTCGTTACAAGCAGCATTATGGGATTATGTCATAAATCCAAAGAAGGTTCTGATCAGTTCTAGAGAACTGGTAGAGAAAATTTTGAGCAGTTTGGAGAACCGGTAAATACCACCTAAGGCTGGCCCCACACCCATCTATTTTCTGCCTCCCGAGTCCCAGCTGATTGGCTGGGTTTTCTTTTGTTGCCCTGCACAGGAGAACAGAGCTGGAAAGCAGGTTAGTGGGGTTGGAGAAAGAATGGGATTTTGCAGTAACCTTCCCCCAGGAGTGGGGAGGGAATGGAGATTTTACAGTATCCTTCCCCTGCCATGCCTACCAAGCCACGCCCACTGAATCGGTAGTAAAAAAAATTTGAATCCCACTACTGCATAAATTCCTTTTCTACGTATTTTGCAATGTTGCATGACAATCTAAAAAGACTGTTGTTGTGAGTTGCCAGTGGCCAGCAGAGCTGGTGGCAGACTCGGACAGTGAGGAGGTTGGGGAGGAACATGGGCCAGTCCTGGAGTATGGAGAAGGCTCTGACAAGTGTTCTGCCTCAGAGGTGCCAGGGATGGGGCCAAGGCCATCTGACAGTTATCAGCAGCCTTCAGGGTTGGAGATCAGTGGGGCAGAAGAACAGCTAGAGCCTGTTCCCAGTGTGCACATGCACAGAGCTACCAGGAGAAGAGAACAGTTAAGGAACAAGGGTTGACTCAGGAGTAAAGGCTCAGGTAGACAGTGAATAGCCCCTCCCATAGGGAATAAAGAATAGTGAAAGGGGAGTGGTTTTGCAGGAGAATTGCATGGCATTTGGAAGATATTGGTCTGGCAACACTCCGAGCCTGATAAAGGTCTATAGTTGTGAAATCTCATGAAAGACTATTTGCTGGGACTTTGTTGGAGAGACATTCACTTTAACCTAAATAAAAGGGTTTTTATCAGGACAAGGAGTCTGCTTCATGAACTTGGGAAGTCTAGGTCAGAACACCTGTTGCAACAACAGTAGCAAGATCCTGTGAACGCCACTTTATCTAATCAAACAAGTAATCCTTTATAGTTACAGCAGTGACACTAAACATTCTTCAACCAAATGTGGGAAGTTTTGACCACTGTATTCAAATTTAGACAGGATCAAAGTTAAAGTTAATAAGAAAGAAAAAGAAGAAACTTACATTACTCATAAAAACCAAAACCAGTTGACAAAAGGACTCAGAAGGGAGTCCTACAGTATTCAGTGAAATTTAATATATCGAAAAGTGCATATTTTTATGTAGAATAAAATAGCAAATCAATTACCCGTACCATTACAAAAATAATTATACAAGTGGCCCCTTCAGAAATAATTCTTTTTTTTTATTTACAGTATTTATTTATTTTTGCCCAGTAACTTAAAGAAATATCCCTCTCTGAATGTTTGCATAAATTGCTATTTGCACTGCAAATAGTGCATTATTCATTATCCATTATTCAGGCCTACTCAGATTTAAAAACTATTTGAATGAAATTCAGTGGATTCTATTTCTGCATTCACAGATCCATTAAAAAAGGACATGCAAAAGTCAGCCAGTACGTCTTGCCTTTGCAATTTAGCAGCTGAGGAAGATCAACACATATTTCTCCACAACCCTAATTTTTGACTAAAATAAACAAATAATTTGTGCCTTTTGCATTATGTATCAAATTCTGTACCTGTCAACAGTGGTGTCCCCCAGAAGGCTAGTGTTCTAGGACCAAACTCTCTTCATACTCTACATAAATACCTTCGTGAATCATATTAAGAACAACTGCATTCTCTTTCCTGATAATATAAAGCTATTCAACACCACAGACAATACTGCTACCCTTTAAAAAGACCTCGACTATGTATCAGAATGGTCAAACAAATGGCAAACTTCAAATCTCAACAAATAAATGCTCTGTTTTTCATATTGGCAAAAAAAATCAAAAATAAAATATAGGCTGAATAGTCAAGATGTTGTTGATGGATCCAAACTCTTCAAGGATCTTGGAGTACTTATCTCTAATGATCTAAAGTGCTAGAACTTATTGTAACAACATAGCTAAAAAGGCATTAAGAGTTGTTACAACCTAATTTTAACACATAGCTTTTTCTCTGATAATAATTACACTGAATAACTCTAGCAAATAAAACATTTGCTAGACCAAATACTCGAATAGAGCTCATCAAGTCTGGAACCCACATTACGTATCTGATATTAACACAGTTGAGAAAGTCAGAAATATTTCACAAGGAAGAGTTCTCCACTCCTCTATCTTCATTGTAGAATATCTTACGCCACCAGAACTTAAAATTCTAGACCTAGAAAACCTTGAATTATGCCGTCTTTGGTCTGATCTAAGTACAGTATATAAAATCATACATTTGCAATGACTTACCTGTCAATGAATACTTTTAGCTTCAACCATAACAAGAGCACTACAATAGATAACCAAATTCAGGGTTAACCAGAGCCAAACTTGATTGCCAGGAAATATGACTTCAGGCAACAGAATGGTCCAATTGTCTGGAATAACTCTACCTGACTCTGTGGTTTCTTCCCAAATACCCCCAAACCTTTTAACTTACGCCATTGTCTACTATTGGACCTCACCCTATTTCCGAGAGCATAGGCATAAGTGCAGCCAAAGTGTCAACGTGCCTACTGTCCCTGGTCGCTATTGTTTTTTTATTTTTCTTAATATGTACCATTTCATGTATTCATAACTATGTATATAACTTTACACTATTATCTTGTAAGCAATTGACAATCAAAAATAAATGTGCACCAGCATTTAACAGAGATAGCAGGGCTCATCTGTACATTCTTTTTCACTCTCTTTGTTCTAATTTTTTTCCCATTGCTCAAGCAAATGATACATTTCTGTGAAGATAAAGACCAACCATGTGTTAAACGATACATGGGATTTTTCTTCTCAGTATTTGCTAACACTTTTTAATTAAGAAAGGTAGCGTGCAATCTTAAATGTACTTACCAAGATTTAATGGTACAAGGTATATTTGATTTTATAATTGTTAGTCTTTGATTAGGTTTGCATTTATATTTATATATACAGGGTGGGGGCATACTTGATGACTTTGTAGCAGTATAATGATAATAATGATTCAATGAATCATTGAATTAATGATTCAATAAATGTGTGCCCAAAATATATTTTATTTTGTTCATATAAAAGGAAAATCCAGATGTCTCAGGTGTTCTGGATATAGGAAAAGCATAGGAATTTGGGACCAGCAAAATTTATGTTCTCTCCTAGATAGGAAGATGCAAAAGCAAATAATTTGCACCTCAAGATGAATCACGCTGTCTTTCAGAAAATAATTTCCTATAATGCATGCCAACATAGACATTTTATTCTCTGGGATTTTATTTGTTTTGACAGGATAAGTTTTCATCTCTTTTTCCCGAATGAATACATCAAAGCAAACTACACTGAGACCATATTTTGGATTCTGTATATAGGAAAAAAAAAACTTTCTCCCATCCCCACAAAATAGTATTCTGCAGTTTTGTTAGGATTTATAGCCAAAATAAGTAATTTCTTCTTAATGATGATTCGTTGCATGCTTTTTTCCCCAGAAGGGGGGAAAACATGAGGTTTTTTTGCACCCTAACTATTTTAAAGTATGCAATTTATTTTAAAGCAAGATAAAAGCCTGATTCAAACAACTAATACAGAATCTTCCATCGAGGATAACACTCAGTCTTTCATGTGTACCAGAGAGAAAAAAAGAGATGCTGTAATTTGTATTAATACCTCTTACTCTATGTAATCTAAACAACCGATAGCAGAGGAGGAAAATAAATAAAAGGGAAAATAGGTAAACAAAAAAGCACACCTTCCAACATTACTCCTGACATATACTCATGTGTATTAGAGAGTTCTTATAATAAGACATTTATTTCTACCTGGCTTACATCAAATGCAATTCCAGAGAACATGCCCTTTAATTATTTTCTCCATGTGTGAAACATTTCCAGTTAAATCAAAGCAATGGATTTCAACAGAGAATCACATTTTACTGTACTGCATTTGAAAATGCCAAATAATTGCTTGTATAATTCAGAATTGTCTAGCAAAGAAGGCTGTCAGTTGTCTAATGGGGTGATAGGGAGGGTCTCGGGGTGCTTACAATATAAGTCAGACTGGACTACCTTTTTAGAATCCTGTCACCCGTCAGCACTAATTGAGAAATGACCCTGAAGTCTTTCATGTGCACAGGCTGAAGATTAAGTTTGAAAACACCATTACTGAGAGCTGACAGTGCCACCAAAAGCAAGCTGATAAAAAAAAAATGAAGTGAGCAACATCCCGAAGCCATATATGCAAATCAAAGTAATTTAAGTTTGAAATGCTGAACTGATTTCCTGACTTCCAAACAAATACCTCGCTGCTTTGAACAAGTGCTTTGGGCTCCAGATCTTCCTGTTTTCCTACTGTGATGTTCTGAATAGCACCTCATTAAATGAGAAATATCACCATAATGAACTTCACCTGGATCATGACATAAATAAAGTATTTTATTAAAGGCCAAACCATGGGAATTTTGTGAAAAGACATTGCATTTAAGTAGTCTTTTTTTCTAATATAATTTGCATGCTATTTATTTTTCTTTGGTATAGATGCTACAGCTCCCTATGGTTGTAAGCTTTGAGTTCCAAATTTGTATTTCCTGAGTGCCATTTGTGGAAAAAGGAAGTACTTTGTCTTTCAGACTACAATAAAAAAATTATCCACTCATATATTGGGTGGTGTGTTGGCTCAGCAATTAACATGATGAGCAGCAGTTAAAGGCTCTGTCACACTGTCCAACGGATGCAACACATTAGTAAAAAGGACACAACGGATGAGAAAAATGTTCCATCCGTTGTTATCCGCTCTCAGAAGGGGCGAAAATTTAGCGAAATTTGCATAACCGGAGCGGATAACACGGAAAGGAATTGACGTGGGGAGGACGCAGAGTGGATTTGAAAGCGGATGCAGAACGGAAGCCGCAGCGGATGGAAGCGGATGGGAGCAAAGGCACATCCGCTAGGCTTCCGGGGGGACTCAGCAAAGCGGACAAGGAACGGATACAGCAGATGCAGAGTAGACGCCGAGCGGATGAAGCGGGATGCAGAGCGGTAAGCCTAGCGGATGCACAGCAGAAGCCTAACGGATGCCTAGCGTAATTGCGCATGTGGGAGGAATGCACTGCATCAGCCCGCAGATATAAGGGAAGCAGCTCGGAAGCAGGTCACCATTCAGAGGAAAGACCCTGCTGCCGGACGGAATTGACAGCCTTCCCTGCCCTGCCTGCATGCCTGCCTACAAGCTTGCTGCCAGTCTTGCTGCAAGCTTTCCTCCGCCAGCCTCCCTGCCTGCCTGCCTGCCAGCCTCCTGCCAGCCTTGCTGTCTGACTGCCTGCCAGCCTTGCTGCCAGCCAGTCTGCCTGCCAGCCTTGCAGCTGCCTGCCTTCTTGCCAGCCTTGGTTCATGTCTGCCTGCCAGCCTTGGTGCCTGCCTGCCTTGCCAGCCTTCCTGCAAGCCTCCCTGCCAGCCTTCACTGCCAGCCTTGGTGACTTCCTGCCTGCCAGTCTGCCTGCCCAGCCTTGATGCCTCTGCCTGCAAGTCTTGGGCCTGCCATCCTGGCCAGCCTTCCTGCCAGCCTTGGCTTCCTGCCAGCCTCCCTCCCAGCCAGCAAACCCAACAACCATGCGGAAGCACAGCAAGCTCAGCCATCTGTAGCCAGCCCTTGCAAGAGGGAAAGGGCTACCATCCCGCCCCCTGGCCCTCACTCTTGTTTCTGGCTGGGGGCTTCTTGCTTCTGGAGAGCTGATGACAAGCACTCCAGCACCAGCCACCTCCACAGCACCTGCACACTTCACCCCTGAAGACTGAGCGCCAAGAGGAGTGCCAGAGATTCATTTGTTTTGTAGCTTGTTGTTAATAAAGTCTATTTTTGAATCACACACTTGCTTCATTTCTTCTCTTTAATAAAGTCTTGCTGGAAACTTTTAGAAATGGTTTAAGCCTTTGCATGCTTGTGGGATGGTGTTAAGATAGCAGTGGGATGGGTTGAGATTAGCTGTGGAATGGGCAGGGATACCTTTGGGAATGGGTCAATAGCTGTGGATAGATAAACCTCCAGTGCAAGCATAGTGGGACTGTATGGTCCACCCTCCCAGAGGTGCACACCTATGGCCTTGCCCTGGATAGCCTGTAGTTGAACATCATCTCTTCACGGGTGAGGTATTTGGAGGTGTAGGGCTTCATGGGTATGTTGTGAGGGAGAAGGCGTCATCCCCACGATGAAGTAGGGCACGATCTTGCGTGTTGTTGGGCAGGGGTTCTGGATCTGGAAGCCCACGATGAGGTGCGTTCCAGGCCCACCCTTGAGATCACTTGGGTAGTATACCTGGGCATCTGAAGATGAGCCGTTGCCTGAAGCATCGATGTACATGAACTTGTAGTCAGCATCGACACATGGAGAAGAGGATGATGCTGAAGAAGCCCTTGTAGTTGTTGATAAGAGGACCCTGACTTGGCTGGCCGCTTAGCAGGCCATGTGTTTGCCATGATGGCTCCAACGGTGTGGGGGAAGTTCCATATCTGATACCAACTGCTCTGCAACTTTCTTCCATCCTTCTTCAGTGGAGGGGCACTGGAGGAGCTCTTCTTGTATTCTTCGATGATGGCCTGCACCACTTCTCTGACCACAATGCTGATGGTGTTGTGTGGCACCCTCCAGCCATACTGCATGCTTCTTGTAGGTGGTCCCTGAGGCCAGGTGGTTGCAGAGTGAGTGCCACCTTGAGCCCAGGTTCCAACCTGGGCCGGAAGTTGGTGTTTGCCTTGGTCAACCTGGGTGTCAGCCGCTGCACAACTTCATCAAACATGTGGAGGCATCCTCATGAAGTTCTGGAATGCCTGAGTGTCCTTCGTTCCTGAGCTCCACCATCAGCTTGTTGTACAGTCCGTCCTCTGCTTCTTCTGGGCGAACCAATCTTCGGTACCCAGACGCTTTTGGCTGCCTCTTTTTCTTCTTTAGTAGAGTTCACAGAGCCTTAGATGGCTTCGCACTGTTGCAGAAGGATGGGTAGCTGCCAAAAGGACTTTTTACGATTCCACGGGTGGACATGACTGGATTCTGTGGAAGAGAAGAGGCAGATGAAGGCTGCAGAGGTCTGCACCGCATGGCTGCTGTTCTGAAAAGTGAGATCCAGATGAGTGCTCCCCTTTTTATAGGCAGTATAGGTGTCCCTTTGCATCTCCTTAGGCATCTCTAGACATTCCTTAATATCCGAGATAGGTCCCCTCTGCGAACGTTTTTTCCATTTTACATGCTTTGTTTCCGTTCCGCATCCAATAGGTTCCATTCTGCATCCGTTTCTGCATCCGTTCCGCTTCCTCCCTGCGTCGCTTTACCGCTGGAATGGATGGAGTATGCGCGGTATGCGGCAGCAGGATGCCTAGCGGATATAGCGGATGCGTAAACGGATGCATACGGATGTAGAACGGGTGGCCTAGCGGATGCAGAACGGACGAATTGGATACATTTTACGCATCAAAATTTTGAGCAGCTCAAAACTTTCTTAGCGGATGAAATGTCAATAGACGATGCTGGACGGATAGAGAGGAAGCAAAACATATTTCAGTGAGTCAGAACGGATGCATCACGTTAACACACGGATGGCAAGTGTTTCTCTCCGTTCTACATCCTCTTTCCATCTGTTGGGCAGTGTGACGGGCTTAAGATGCTGGGCTTATTCAGATGGAAAGCTGAAAGCCAGGTTTAAGACTGAGTGTCATGTGAAAAGTTGAGCTCCTGTCTTCACTCAAACTCCTGCCAACCCTAGCAGTTTGAAAGCATGCAAATACAAGTATATAAATAAGTACCATTTCCGTGAGAAGGTACAGATGTTCTTGATGACATGGTGGCCATGAGTGTCAAATGTCTCCCAGAAAGTACTAAGCTCAATCGCCTTGAAATTGAGTATGAGTAGCGCTCCTGAATTGGCAACAACGATCAGAAAGGCCCCGGTCCCACTGCACTTACAGAATCAAAGAGGATGTAAAACATAAAAAAAAGGCTTGCCATCCATTGGAAAACATTATATGCATCCGTTGTGTACTCACTGCATATGTTGTTTCATACGCTCTATCCCTCAAGCATCCGTCCACTGCGAATTTCATCCACGCAAGAAGTTTGAGCTCGACAAAACTTTTTGAACGGATGAACTTTCCACTGGCGTATGATTTACATCCACAACATATACAGGCAACAACGTTTCTATGTACGTTATCATTCGTTAAACGTCGCCCTCTATCCTCTCTGCATCCTCTGCCATCCCCTCAACTCCCATTCGCTGCAGCTGAAACGCGGAAAGAGGAGGGAAAACAAAAGGTACATGAGACGTCTATACAGCGTTAGTAGCAACAGAATAGAAAGGATTTAAAGCGCATGCATCTCCCGTCATAGTTAAAGGAACTAAAAATGGAGCAAACTTGTATCTGGGATATTCTCAGGGGACAACTGAAGTTTTCGATAAAAGGCGGGGAGAAATCATCTGGATTCTCAGTATGAGGTCCAGCAGCCATGGTGTACAGACCCTCATCACCCCTTGGTCTTGGTCTCAACATCATCAATTGTTCTCCACCATGGATGATGAAACAGTCCATATGATAGCTGCGCTCATGCATCACCAGAACCAAAACCTGTTCAGACTGTATCAGTATTTTACACAGAAGGAGAGGAAGGAGACGTCAAGAGCTGTGTGGGTCAGGAGGATGGATCATGAGAAGAATGGAGTTTGGCTGTATTGACCAGATTGATGGTGGAGCTGAGGAATAGAAGACCCTCATGCATTCATCACTTCTAGGATGCCACCAGCCATGTTTGACAAAACTTGTACAGCATCTGAGACCCAGATTGACCAAGCCTAGCACCAACGTCCGTCCCAATCTGGACCTTGGACTGAAGGTGGCACTGACTCTGCGGCACCTGGCCTCTGGAACCACTACAGAAAAATGCAGTAATGCATGGATGCCACACAACACGCATCAGCAAAGTGGTCAGAGAAGTAGTACAGGCCATTATTGAAGAATACATGAGGAGCTCCTCAGTGCCCCACCACTGAACAAGCTGCGGAGAAAACTTGCAGCAAGAGTGGTATCAGAGGTGAACTTCCCCACACCGATGGATGGAGCCATAGAATGGAAGGCACGTGGCCTGCAAAGCTCCACCCAAATCAGGTCCACTTATTACAACTACAAGGACTTCTTCAGTATCATCGTCTGTTCGCCAATGGTTGATGCTGACTACAAGGGCAGATTACATCGATGCTTCAGGCAACGGGTCAGCTTCAGATGGCCAGGTATACAACGCCAGTGGACCTCAAGGATGGGCTGGAACGCAACCCTCATCATGGTTTTCCAGGTCCAGACCCCCTACCCAATGACACACAAGATTGTGTCCTAGCTCATCATTGGTATAACGCGTTCTCCCTGAAGAAACCTACCTCATGAAGCTGTACACTGCCATACCCTCACCGTGAAGACAGGATCTTCACATTAGGGCAAGACGGTGTGTGAGAACGCCTTTGGCATCCTGGCCAACAGTTTCCAGATACTTCTCACCACCATGCAGCATGACCCAGAACTGTGAGGAGCACTGTGAAAGTCTTGCTGCATCCTTGGCACAATCTCATGTGCACCCGCTACCCAATGTATGCAGAACAGACTTGTCGACCGTCAACAAGGGAATGGGGACATGGAGCCTGGTGAATAGAGGCAAGGATGTAACTCTGATAGACACTGTGATGTACAAGGCCCCACAGAACTTCCCGTGAAGGGAAGAAGCAGCGCAACCTCTTTTGACACTGGTGCAACCTCCCCAGCTGGAGCAGGAGAGTGGCAAGACAAGATGATAGATTGATTAATGGATGCTTCTTTGAGACTTTTGCATAACACTGATGAGATTGTGCCATGTATGTTTGAGTGGTCCACAATGAATAGGGCCATTATAAAGAGCTATTGTTTATTTTTAAAATGTGTTGATCAATGAATAAATTGTTATTGAAATAAAGTTCCATATGCTATGGCAGGCTGATGGTGGACCATACAGTCCCACTCTGGTTGCACTGGAGGTTTATCCATCCCACAACTATCCTTATCTATTCCACAGGATGCAAAGGCATAACCATTTTTTTCAAAGTTTTTACCAACACTTTTATTCAGTAAACAAATGAACCAAGTAAAACTTTATTGTGTCTTAAGCAAAGATAAACTTTATTAAACAAGTAAAACAACTCACTCTCTGAGACTATTTCTGAGTCAGAAGAGACTATTCTGAGTGTGTGCTGCATTCTTTTCTATCCATGGAGTGGACGCAATTCATACCCCCCGCATGCGCACATGAACGCTTTTCATCCGATATACTCCGCGCAGCATCCCTTTGTTTCCTATAGGTGTCCGTGATGCATCCGCTTCATCCGCTATGGCATCCGCCCTTCCGCTATGCATCTTCTTTGAACTTTCCCCCGGAACCCCGTCGGAGTGTCATCTGCTTTCCAATCTGCTTGTCATTGCTAGGCTTCTGATGAACATTACCATTTAAATCCCGGCTTACATTAACTACCCACGTCTGTTCTTTTCCATTCTGTTTATGCAAATTTTCACCAATTTTTGGAGTGGATGAAAATGGATGGAGCCATCCCTGAAATTTTGCTCGTCCGCTGTGTCCTTTATGCATATGTTTTGCATCCATCGCCCAGTGGGACCGGGCCTAAAAATCCACCGAGACTCCTATACATTTCTATATCACTTTCCTTTTTTTCACAATCCCCTGATGCATATGTGACTCCTGACTTCCTTGTGTTCCTTTCAGTCTAGAAATAGGGACAAGTGAGAGTCCATGGAACATGACCTTGGCCAATATATGTACATCAAATTTATTTGTGGACATCCTCTTTTACTTTGATGGGAATATAAGTTTATGTTTTATGTAATAGTGAAATTACATTTGCATCAACATTAGACATACACATGAACATGTAGATTCTTACTCATGCTCATTTGCCCTGTGCAACCTGGCTAAGGAATGGACAGAGTTTTTGAAAAATCAGAAAGTTTGTTAATTGGGGAACACCTGACTGAGACCCATATGTTTTTTGTTTAATCTTTTGCCAGAAACATCTATCACATATTCCTTTCCAGATTACCTTAGCCTTCCTTGAACCTGTAAGCTGGTGGTGTTGAGGCCCGACAATGGCCAGCAGAGCTGGCAGCAGATTTGGACAGTGAGGAGGTTAGGGATGAGCATGGGCCAGTTCTGGAATCTGGGGAAGGATTAGGGTTTGACGAGTGCTCTGCATCGGAGGCAGAGATGGGTCCAAGACCATCTGACAGTTATCAGATGCCTTCGGAGTCAGACATCAGTAAGGCAGAAGAACAGCTAGAGCCTGTTCCCAGTGTGTGCATGTACAGAGTTGTCAGATAAACGGAATAACTGAGGAACAAGGGCCGACGGGAGTAAAGCTACAGGTGGATGGTGAATGCCCCCTCCACTAGAGTGTAAAAGAGGAGTGGAAGGAGAGTGGGGCTTTGTATGAAACAGTTAGTTCATTCCTGCATTAAATATTGTGGTGTATGAAGGATATAGGCCTGGCCCCTCTCCAAACCTGATAAAGGTTTGTAACTTGGAAATAAGACTGCTGGCCAGGACTTTGTTGGAGAGGAAATTCATTGTAAATCAAATAAAAGGGTTTATTGGGACGAGGACTCAACTTCGTGTTGCTGGGGCAACCTTAGCTCAGAATAGATGGGTCTGATATGACTTGGTTCATGGCAGTTAATTATTAGCTTTATAGCCTCTGATTGTTGTCTTCTGATCTTGATTGGTTGATTGATTTGCTTTTTTAGAACCTGGAGGGTGGTATCCATATCTGGTCTGGTGGCTTTCTTGTTTTTTGTTTTTTTTGTGTGTATCTTCATTTTTTTCCAGGTTCAAATTCTATTCAGCTATTTCAGCCAGTGTTATATTTCTCATCGCACACATACCTGTGAAATCATTCAGATATCCAGTGAGGATAAGTGAGAGTGTTAAAATCAATGACAACTCCCCCCTCTCAAAAATCAGAAATTATTTGCACTGAATACTTGAAACATAAGGATCCTTGAAACACAGAAAAATGCATTTGTGTTCTTTTTAGTTTAATTATTTAAATTGTATTAATTAATTAATTAATTCACCCCTTTCCTAAGAGGTATGGGGAGTGCATAAGTGCACCAAATTGCCTACCGTCCCNCAAATTGCCTACCGTCCCTATCCTATTGTTTCTTTTTATTTTTCTTATATGTACTCATTTCTTGTATTCATAACTATGTTTATCCTTATACCTATTATCTTGTAAGCAATTGATAAATCAGATCAAATAAATAAATAAATAAAGTTAAATCATTCAAGAAAACAAAAGAGACTTATTTCAGAAAGAAAAAAAAAGTTTTGTGTAGAAGTTGGCAGTATGGTGCTGTTCAGATTTTTATTAAATACATGGTTTCTATGCTAACCTTCCCAAAAGGTCTTAGGATTTATTTATTTTTAATGAGAATGATGGAGGGGAGAAAACAACTGACCATTGCATTAAACAGGCATGTCATGTTTTATTTTATCATCATACAATGTTTCTGAAAATGAGTCAAAACTCTGGAACAATACAAAATAGATAGCTGCTTGAAGCTGGTAGAAGCTGGTTGTGTTTATTTATTTCACCAAATAAAATACCAGGCAAGGATGAAAGAAGAGAGGAAATCCTTCAAGTCTGATGTCTTTAAATGTCTAACTTTCTAACTCTATTTTTAAATCTATTTTCCTATCAGTTTGTGAATGAGTATGAGTATGAGTTATCACATCCAAACATTTTCATGGATATTTTTCCTTATTTATTTATTATTATTTTGAAGACAAAAAGATACCCATGCATCTTTGATAGTCATTTCATAAACTCTGAATCCAGAAGTATAAAATTTCAAGTCATTCTTATAGACACAATCCTTAACGTGTGACACAACTGAACCCAAAACTTCTGTGGCCAAGCAAGACAGTTATTAATGGAATTCTATCCCATTTTACAACTTTTCTTACCACAATTGTTAAAGCCCATGTCACACTGCACCAACGTATGGAAAGAGGATGTAAAACGGAGAGAAATACTTGCCATCCGTTGGTTAATGCGATGCTTCTGTTCTGTACTCACCTCCATTTTTCATCCTCTCTGTCCATCCAGCATCCGTCGACTGAGATTCCACCGCTCAAAAAGTTTTGAGCTGCACAAAACTTTTGAGCAGAAAATGTATCCAACGCAATCCGTTCTGCATCACAACAGCATACGGGGAACATCCGTTCTACATCCATCGTCGATCCGTTTACGCATCTGCTATGATATCTGCTAGGCACCTCGCTGCGGCATCCCGCAACTCAAATCGCTCCAGCAGAGAAAACGGACAAAGGGAGGAAGCGAAAATGGACGCGGAATGGACACAAAGTGTGAGTAGCACGGATGGAGAAAGGATGAAAGCGGATTAACAAAGCATTAAAATGGGAAAAAAATTTGCAGAGGGACCTAACTCTGATATTTAGGATGTCTGCAGGATGTCTAGAGATGCAAAAGGACATCTAGTGGAAAACCTATATTTCCTATAAAAAGGGGGAGAACTCACCGGATCTCACTTTCAGTCAGCAGCCCTGCGGTGCAGACCTCTTCAGCCTTCATCTGGCTCTTGCTCTTCCACAGCATCCAGTAATCTCCACCATGGATCATTACACACTCCTTTGGTAGCCACCATCATTTCTACAAACAATGCGAAGCCATCTACAGGCTCTTTCACCTGTTCTACATGAAGAAGAAGGAGGCGGCAAAGAAGTTGTCTGGGTCAAAAGATGGATCGCCAGAAAGAGCAGAGTACGGACTGTACAAAAAGCTGATGGTGGAGCTGAGGAATGAGACCCTCGTGCATTCCAGAACTTCATGAGGATGCCGGCCAGCCATGTTTTGACACAAAGTTGTGGAGCGGCTGAGACCCAGGCTGACCAAGCAGAGCACCAACTTCTGGCCCAGCCTGAACCTGGGCCTCAAGGTGGCATTGACTGTGCACCACCTGGGCCTCTGGGACCAATGGACAGGAACATGCAGTACGCCTGGAGGGTGCCACACCAAGCATCCATCAGCATATTTGTGGTCAGAGAGAGTGGTGCAGGCCATCATCAGGAATACCTGGAGGTGCTCCCTCCAGTGCCCCTCCACTGAAGAAGGCTGGAAGACCAAGTTGCAAGAGTATCAGAAGTGGAATCTTCTCCACCCGTTGGAGCCATAGGATGGCAAGCACTGGCCTGCAAAAACTCCAGCCAAGTCAGGGTCCCACTTATCACAACTACAAGGCTTCTTCAGCATCATCCTCTTCACCTATGGTCGAATGATGACTACAAGTTCATGTACATCGATGCTTCAGGCAATGTGTCTGCTTCAGATAGCCAGGTATACAACGCCATGTCACCTCAAGGAGGGGCTGGAGATGCAACCTCATCATGGGCTTCCAGATCCAGACCCCTGCCCAAACGACACACAAGAGTGCCCCTACTTCCATCATGGGAAATGATGCCTTTCCCTCAGAACCTACCAATCATGAAGCCCTACACTCACAGATGGCCTCACCCATGAGAGAGAGGATCTTCAACTAGAGGCTGTCCAGGGCAAGGTGTGGTGGTGGAGATGCCCCTTTGGCATCCTGGCCAACAGGTTTCCAGGTACTTCTCACCACCATGCAGCCGCGCCACAGACTGTGAGGAGGATCGTGGAAGCTTGCTGCATCCTGCACAATCTCACGCTACCCCGCTACCCAGTGTTGCAGAGCAGGCGCGTGGACCTCCAAACAGGCAATAGTGACATGGAGCCTGGTGAATGGAGGCAAGGCTAAACTGTAGACAACTGTGGATGTGCAAGGCCCAACAGAGCTCACGTGAAGGGAAGAAGCAGCGCAACCTCCTGAAACACTGGTGCAACTCCCAGTTTGGAGAAGTGGAGTGGAGTGGAAAGGCAGGATGATAGATGCCTTAATGGATGCTTCCTTCAGCTGTCTCATCACACTGATGAGATTGGGCCATGTATGTTGAGTGGGCCTACAGAAACAGGGCATTTAATAAAGAGTTGTGTTTATGTTGAAATTGCTGGATCAATGATTACATTGTTATTGATAATAAAGGCGCCATAGGTGGTGGCACCTGGAGGGTGGACCATATCACAGTCCGAGCGATGCTTTGCACTGGAGGTTTATCTTCCACAGCTATTTACCATACCAACAGGGATCCTAACCCATCCCACAGCTATTACCCATCCCAAAGGTATCCCTGCCATCCCACTGCTATCTACCCATCTCCAACAAGAGCATGCAAAGGCTTAAACCATTCTAAAAGTTTCCACCAAGACTTTATTTTACTAAAATAAATATAGAAAGTGTGTGAAGCAAAGGTAATCTTTATTAACACACAACTGTAAAGCAAAATGTACCCAAGTGTCCCAAGCAAAAGATAAAGTCAACAGGTAGCCATCTAGTCTCTGGACTCTTCTTGGTGCACTCTGTGCCCAGTCTCAGGGGTGAATGGGTCCAGGTGCTGTGGAGGTGGCTGCTGCTGAGTGCATGGTCTGAGGCGTAATTGGGTGCCTGGCCCCGAAAGACAACAGAGACGGTGTGTGGAGGAAGCTCTCAGAGAGCTGGCTCAGTCCTTGTGATGTTGAGAGCCCCTTCCTCCATGACATGGGTGTCCAGTCCGCCAATACCGATGAAGATGTTTCTGAGGCCGGCTTGGCTGTAGGTGGAGGAAGGAGAGTGGGGATGTCTGGTCTGTAGCTGAGCGAGGTGAGGCGTGGGTGGCACTGTGGTGTGGCTGGCCTCTGTGGCTGGGTGGTATCGTCGGCACTGCGTGGTATACGAGGGCTGGCAGCAGATGGCAGAGGCTTTTCTTCTTCCCATGGTTGTGTGGTGGTTGGCTGGCTGGCTGGCTGGCTGGAGCTGTGTCTGAGCGCAAGGTCTTTCCTACTGAATGGTTGACTGCTTGCGAGCTGCTTCCCTTCTTATATCCGCGGGCTGACGAAACAATGCATTCCTCCCGCATGTGCAGATGAACGCCTCTGCATCCGCTAGGCATCTGCTAGGCATGCCCACTAGGCTTCCGCTTCTGCATCCACATCATCGCTCGGCATCTGCTCTGCATCCACTCTTTTCCACTGCGCGTCGCTTTCACTGCCTGCTTCCCCAATCCGCTTCTATCTGCTAGGCTTCCGATGGAGCATCCGGTTTTACATCCCTCTACATCCTCCCCGCTCTGTTCACTTTCCGTTGTTTTGTCTGCTCTGGTTATGCAAATTCGGGGCACTTTTGAGAGCGGATAACAACGGATGGAACATTTTCTCATCCGCTGCGTCGTTTTTACAAACGTTTTGCATCCGTTGGCCAATGTGACAGGCCCTTAAGTGAAGGAACTGCGGTATCTCACTTAACAATTGTAGTAAGAAAAGTTATCACAATAACATGATTGTTGAGAGAATCTGGTTTCCCCAATGACTTTGCTTGTAAGAAGGTCACAAAAGGTGTTTATGTGATCCTGGTACATGGCAACTGTCATAAATATGAGTCAGTTGCCAAGCATATGAACTTTGATCATGTAGCCATGGTGTGCTGCATTGATCGTAAGTGTGAAAAACTGTCACTTTTTTCAATGCCCTGGTAAGTTTGAATGGTAATAAAATGAACTGTTGTAAATTGAGGACTATCTGTAAGTGGTTATTTACTACAATGCTCAGATAAGTTCTCCTTGTTTTGGGATCTGCTGAGAGAGAGCTAAATTAAGAGCTGACCCAATTATCTCCCAAATTACAAGCAAAGTGACTGAAGTGGTATAGAACTAGTTCAAGCTTCTTATCAAACAAGTACATTATTGCAAACTGCTCTGTAACAATACATGACAAAATATTGTCACTGAAAAGTATGAGGGACATCAAATGGCAAAGAAATTATATGTGTGGGTTTTTTTTTTTTTTTTTGAGAAGTCTGGGATGTATACTGTAAGAGAATCTCACAGCGCGAACTCATTTTCAAGGGAATGAACAAAATGTTTATCTGTTCCTCATATAGTTAATAAATCTGAGATTGGTATGGAATGGTCTTTGTGTCTTTCTAATAGATGGCTAATTGATTACACCACTGATACTGGACTGAAATTGGTTTGTCAATATTTTCCCCAGCAGGTGGTGAATCAGTCAGAAAATCAACAATGAGCCTTCCAACTTTAGACATTTTCCTAGCAGATTCAGCATTCTTCCTTTTTCCCTTTATCCTATATTTCAGAAATCACTGGGAGACAGGGTAGGGTGCCAGTTCTTGTTTTGGAAAGTCAATTGGCCTTGCCATCCTTTTCTACAGAACTTTCCTGAATAAATAATATTTCAAAAAATTCTGTCAGCCTGCAATCATTCTTTCTCTGTGTGAAAATCCCCTTTGCACAGAGAGGAGCAATAGGTGGTTCACAGCTGTTCTAAGCTTTGAATTCCTTTCTCCTGAACTTAACAGAAAGAAATCAACCCAATATTTTATTTTCAAAGAAACATTGCTTCCTGTAGCCTCAGGGTGATTCATTATCTTAAGCAGTGATTTTCTTGTCATAGTTATATCTTGCTTCTAAAGCTAACTTTTTTTTTCACTCAAGAAAACCAAAGAAAGAAAAAGAGATGAAGGGGTGTGGTTTCAATTAATTTGTAGTCTGCAACTTCAAGCTAAATCTAGGGCCCTGTACATTGTCCAAGTATCAGGAGAATTAGAAAAATGAGTTCTAGGATTTTTTTTTCATCACTGTAATTAAAACTCTTTTTATTATTTTGTTTCTCTAATGAAGGTTCGGTACTACCCAGCAATTATCTATATACTCCATTGACACCTTGGGAAGATCTTTATTAGAATCCAGTTTCATTTTCAATAGACAGACTCAGACTTTAATATAGAGCCACACCTAGGCTACTTCTAGTTTTAGTTTCCAAACAGTTTAGTTACTTCTAGTTTTAGTTTCTCATTGGCTGACTTAGTTGCTATGGCTATTCATTGGCTGACCTTGTTACCATGCTCTATTCCAGTTCATCAATATACTCCAATATGTATCTTTTTCTATGTGGTTTTTTTTTTTACATTGTATGATATGGGTGTAGGTCTCTGGGTTTGCATTCAATGTGGAAAGAAAATATTTTTCTTTCTTAAAAAAAAAACAACACATTTTGGAGTTAGTTTGGTTTTGTGATTAAACAATAGAACTAGACCATGAGTTCTAGTCTAACGTCAGTCATTAAAAACTGGTGGGGTGACTTTGGGCTATTCACTCTCTCTCAGCCCAACCCCCTCACAGGGTTGCAGTTGTGAAGAAAATAGGAGGAAAGAGATATATTGGATATGTCTGCTGCCTTGAGTTATTTGTAAAAATAATAAAGACAAGTTATAAATACCATGCAAACATATATACATACAGTAACGTTTATTTCTTTTTTCAACCTTAGAAGCTGCATTTAAAGTGAGTGTCATTTCACTGCAGTGTCGTCTCTGGGTCAGTGGAAATAAGAAACAGTGTATTAGCCTGCAAGATGGAGATCTTTCCTTTCACCGATTAGCATGACTGTATTCAAACCTGAGGAGAGGAAGGTGCAACTGGTATATTGTTCCAGGGTCGACTGAGTTCAAAGGGGGGCCATGAAGGGAATTTTTTTTTTAAATTACAAAATCAATTTTTTAAAAAGAAAAACAATATTGATATATACTTCATACTCTATACTTTGTGTGTATAGCAAAATGCCTTGCAGCTTTGTTTGACATAACCTTTATTAATCTGAAACTCAGTGAAGAGTTATTCATGTAATTTATTGAAATTTCATATCATTTCTATGGCACTCCCTCTGCAGAGGAGAAACTGCGCTTATGGCCTGCCCCACGCACACACCATTCTGCCCCATCACTTTTCTGGTACACTGCTCTCTGCGGGAGATGAACGGTGTTCTATATGCAAGTGGTTTAATCCTAGGCTACTGTTCTGATTGGTTCAAAAATGTAAGAAGTGGATTGGTTC
>BHFT01025195.1:0-17502 GCA_004320025.1 Laticauda laticaudata | reverse complement strand
ACGGATTGCAGAAGGTGCCTAGGAGGATGCAGAATGGAAACAAGCATTTAAAACGGAAAAACGTTCGCAGAGGGGACCTATCTCGGATATTAAGGATGTCTAGAGGATGCTAGAGGATGCAAAGCGACACATAGGTGGAAAACTCTATACTGCTATAAAAAGTGGGAGCAACTCACCTGGATCTCCTTTCAAGCCCGCAGAGCCTGCGGTGCAGACCTCTGCAGCCTTTCATTCTGACTCTTGCTCTTCCACAGCATCCAGTCCATGTCCACCGTGGATCCGTAACAAAGTCCTTTTGGCAGCCGCCATCCTTCTTCAACAGTGCGAAGCCATCTACAGGCTCTGTGACTCTACTACAGGAAGAAAAAGAGGCGCCCAAGAAGCGTCTGGGTCCGACAGATGATCGCCAGAAGAGCAGAGTATGGACTGTACAACAAGCTGATGGTAGAGGCTCAGGAACGAAGACACTCGTGCATTCCAAACTTCATGAGGATGCTCCAGCCATGTTTGACGAAGTTGTGCAGCGGCTGACACCCAGGTTGACCAAGCAGACCACCAACTTCCGGCCCAGCCTGGACCCTGGGCTCAAGGTGGCACTCACTCTGCGCACCTGGCCTCAGGGACCACCTACAGGAGCATGCAGTATGGCTGGAGGGTGCCACACAACACCATCAGCATTGTGGTCAGAGAAGTGGTGCAGGCATCATCGAAGAATACCTGGAGGAGCTCCTCCAGTGCCCTCCACTGAAGAAGGATGGAAGAAAGTTGCAGAGCAGTGGTTACAGAGGTGGAACTTCCCACACACCGTTGGAGCCATCGATGGCAAGCACGTGGCGCTGCAAAGCTCCAGCCAAGTCGGGGTCCACTTATTTCAACTACAAGGGCTTCTTCAGCATCATTCAATTCACCATGGTCAATGCTGACTACAAGTTCATGTACATCGATGCTTCAGGCAACGGGTCAGCTTCAGATGCCCAGGTATACAACGCCAGTCACCTCAAGGAGGGGCTGGAAACGCAACCTCATCGTGGGCTTCCCAGATCCAGACCCCTGCCCAACGATACACAAGATGTGCCCTACTTCATTGTTGGGGGATGACGCCTTCTCTCAGAACCTACCTCATGAAGCCCTACACCTCCAAATGCCTCACCCGTGAAGAGAGGATCTTCAACTACAGGCTGTCCAGGGCAGGGAGGGTGGTGGAGAACGCCTTTGGCATCCTGGCCAACAGTTTCCAGGTACTTCTCACCACCATGCAGCATCGTCCAGAGACCGTGAAGAGGATCGTGGAAGCTTGCTGCATCCTGCACAATCATCTGCGCACCCGCACCCAGTGTTGCAGAACAGGCTTGTGGACCTCCAACAAGGCAATGGGGACATGGAGCCTAGGGAATGGAGGCAAGGGCAAAACCTGATAGACACTCAGGATGTGCAAGGCCCCAACAGAGCCTCACGTGAAGGGAAGAAGCAGCGCAACCTCCTGAGACACTGGTGCAACTCCCCAGCTGGAGCAGTGGAGTGGCAAGACAGGATGATAGATGACTAATGGATGCTTCCTTCAGCCTGTCTCATCACACTGATGAGATTGGGCCATGTACGTTGGGTGGGCCTACAATGAACAGGGCATCTAATAAAGAGTTGTATTTATGTTGACATGTGTGGATGATTGATTACTTATTATTGATAATAAAGGGCCATATGTGTGGCAGCTGGGAGGGTGGACCATACAGTCCCACTATGCTTGCACTGGAGGTTTATCTATCCCACAGCTATCTTAACCCATCCCACAGGTATCCCTGCCCATCCACTGCTATCTTAACCATCCCTCAAGCATGAAAAGGCTTAAACCATTTCTAAAAGTTTCCAGGAAGACTTTATTAAAAAAAAGAAATGAAGCAAGTGTGTGAATCAAGATAGACTTTTATTAACAACAAGCTATAAAACAAAAATGAGTCTCTGGCACTCCTCTTGGTCGCTCAGTCTCAGGGGTGAAGGGTCCAGGTGCTGTGGAGTGGCTGGTGCTGGAGTGCTTGTCTGAAGCGCCATTGGGGTGCAGCATCAGCATAGTCCACCAGCAGAAGCACCACCACCATAAGAGCGCACCATCAGCTCCTCCAGAAACAGAAGCAGCAGAAGCCCCAGCCCCAGAAGAGCGAGCCCGTGCTACAGAAGCCCCAGCAGAACCAGAGTGAGGGCCAGGTGGTGGGATGGTGGCCCTGTCCCTCTTGCCAGGGCTGGCAGCAGATGGCTGAGGCTTTCTGTTCTTCCCCATGGTTGTGGGTTGCTGGCTGGCAGGGAGGCTGGCAGGAACCAAGGCTGGCAGGAAGGCTGGCAGGAAGGCTGGCAGGCAGGCAGGAACCAAGGCTGGCAGGCAGGCACCAAGGCTGGCAGGCAGGCAGGAACAAGGCTGGCAGGAAGGCAGGCACCAAGACTGGCAGGCAGGCAGGAACCAAGGCTGGCAGGCAGGCATGAACCAAGGCAGGCATGAACCAAGGCTGGCAGGCAAGCAGGCAGCAAGGCTGGCAGGTAGACTGGCTGGCAGCAAGGCTGGCAGGCAGGCTGGCAGGCAGGCTGGCAGCAAGGCTGGCAGGAGGCTGGCAGCAAGGCTGGCAGGGAGGCTGGCAGCAAGGCTGGCAGGCAGGCAGACAGCAAGGCTGGCAGGGAGGCTGGCAGGGAGGCTGGCAGCAAGGCTGGCAGCAAGGCTTGCAGGCAGGCATGCAGGCAGGGCAGGCAAGGCTGTCAATCCGTCCGGCAGCAGGTCTTTCCTCTGAATGGTGACCTGCTTCCGAGCTGCTTCCCTTTATATCCGCGGGGCTTACACAATGCATCCTCCCGCATACGCAATTAACGCTAGGCATCCATTAGGCTTCCGCTGTGCACCCGCTAGGCTTCTGCTCTGCATCCGCTTCATCCGCTGTGCATCCACTGTGCATCCGCTTCATCCGTTCCGCGTCCACTCTGCATCCGCTGTATCCGTTCCGCGTCCGCTTTGCTGAGGCCCCCCGGAAGCCCTGCGGATGTGCCATCCGCTCCCATCCGCTTCCATCCGCTAGGCTTCCGTTCCGCATCCACTTTCCATCCGCTCTGCGTCCCTCCCCCATCCGTTTCCTTCCGTGTTATTGGTTATGCAAATTTTTGCCCCTTTTGAGAGCGGATAACAACGGATGGAACATTTTTCTCGGCCGCTGTGTTCTTTTTACAAACGTTTTGCATCCGTTGGGCAGTGTGACAGGGCCTTAAACAAGGCTATTAATATCAATGAGTTGGAGCATGTTAACTGGAAACTCACCTTTCATTGAGATGAGAATACTCTAAATGGTATTTGTCATTATATCATTTGGACCTGGACTTCCTGGAAGAGCAATCTCTCTTGACAGTTGGAAAAGCAAATGAAAAAAAAAAATCTAAGTTTATATTTATAACCTAAACCTCACTTTTAAACCTCAGTAGCTTCCAAAATTCCTCCTCAGGTTCTCCCCTTTGGTTTAAAAGAACTCAAATTATCTCTGCCCATTTGAGCAAAAGTCTGGAGTAATCTGAATGAATCTATGCCAAGCACCTGGATTGTGGCTGACCATTCTAGTCTGAGGTGGTCAGTCTTGCCTGCGAGTTACTTGGCTGTGAATAGTTCATGAGTGTCCAACCCTTTTGGTTTGTCTGGGCTGCATTGAATGAAGAGGAATTGTCTTGGTCCATATATAAAATGTATAACATAGTATTTAAATCTCATAATGCAGGTAGTCCTTTATTTACAACAGTTTATTTCCTGACCATTTGAAGTTACAAAGGCATTGAAAACATGACTTATGACATTTTTATCCCATTAGTCATTTGCTCAAAATTCAGACACTTGGCAAATGACTCATATTTATCACCTTTTGCAACCTTCTGATGTGCAAAGTCAATAGGGAAGTCAGATTCACTTAACAACTGTGGCCAGACAGGTTGTAGAAATGGGGCAAAATTCACTTAAGAAATGTCTTGCTTAGCAACAGAAATTTTGGGTTTAATTTTGGTCATAAGCTGAGGACTACCTGTAATGCTAAAAGTTTATGATCCTGTGGGGCTGCATTATTAGCTATCCAGGGCTGCATATGTCCCTTGGGTCACAGATTAGACATGCCTGGCCTACATATTCACAAGTAATGCCATGTGAATTTCTTACTGTTCCTATTGCTTTTCAGGCAGTATTTTGAATGGATTAAAATAGTTTTTATCTTGAATTTTGGTTGATTTTGTTTTCAGAATGGAACTGATATATGAGCATCCTTGGCTGTTTTATCTTGCTTTTCAAAAAAGGTGACATGTTGTTAGAATTTTGAAGCTGAGATAATTTAGTTTAACATGAATCAGTCGCTAAGAGGTTTACCTCTATCATTTTATAATATAAACCAGGGGTGTCAAACTTGCATCATCATGTTGTCATCACATGATGTATCGTGACTTTTTCCCTCTTCACTAAACTAGGGGTGGGCGTAGCCAGCACATGATGGATCCAGCCCATGGGCCACGAGTTTGACACCGCTGATCTGAAGGATGATGCACATGCTATAATTTTTGTTTGTCACTGTTTCAAACTTGAGCCTAAAATCTCCTTCAAATTGAACTTGGGTCTTTGTAATGACGTTGACATTTCCCTTTCTTTTTCTCAGCAGCATTTTGTGACTGATTTTCCTCTGTCTTCTTCTCGAATATTTTGACCTCCCACTTTTGTTTTCCATCCTAGAATTTCCTGATGGTTTTTCACAAACTAGTCCAATTCTGAGCAGTTCTTTTGAGCTCAGCCAAGATCAGCTAAGTTGCTGCTACATTTGGAACACCCAATTTCACATCCATAAAACACTGCAAACAAATTATAACAAAAATATAAGAAAATACAGAACTGCAAAACAAATTGTAAATGCTTTAAGATATCTTTATAAAGTGTTTATTAGTCTACAGGACCACAATCCCACATCTGTTAACCAAGCACTAGTTTGCTGACATATCTAGATGAAAGGGCTAATTTTTAAATGTTTAAATTGATATGTATAAATAAAAATGATATCATCTTTCCCATTGGAGGAAAGAGAAGCTTTAATGTTTAAATTATTATCCATTTCTAGAAACAAAATATACTGCTAAACTCTGTTGGCTGTATAGTAAAGGAGAAAAAAATCATAATAGTTGTTTTCTGTGTTATAATCATTTCTTTTGAACCCACAAAACCCTTGTACAATTTTGTACAGCCCATACCAAAACGTATTGATAAATTACATTTGATAAATTATTAGATTATACATTTAATTGAATTGTTACAAATTTCCTATTATCCCTAATCTATGAAAATCTATAAAAATAGGATTTGAATGCTTTTAAATATCTTAAAATAAGGATAATTATTTTCTAGAATGAGGACAATTAGATTATAAATAGAGCAAACCAGCTACAATAAAATAAATATCTAAACAATAAAAATCTAAACAGAGAGTTAAACATAGGAAAAGGTATAAAAGGCAAAAATGAGATTTTTTTCAAAATAGATCTACATGTATTTGCTACGTTAGTACTTTTCTAGCATCATTTTCCAGATTATTTTCTTTTTTCTATAAAAATTGTATGTTTTCTTACTTCACGCAAAGCTGAAGGTTTTCACTCAGCTGCTTTAAGTGATCCACAGCCATGCTATCTCTAGCAAGAAAGCCAGTTTGGTAAGGCACTAGGCTAAAAAACAGAATTCTGTGAGTTCTAGTCCCTTTTCAGACATGGAAGCCAGCTGGGTTGCTTTGGCCCAGTTACTCTGAGCCATTACCTCTGTTTCAGGCAACAGGCCAGTTGGTCAATTCCTGTTGCAACCAATGAATCAACAGTTATTTTTTTAAAAATCACATCCTGCACTTGCAGGAAAATGTTAGAAATAAAAAAAAAGAATCTCCAGTGACAAACAGAACTTCTCACTAAGTATTAAAACCCTGAAACTCCTCAGACTGCAAAGTATGCATTTTTTCAAATACACAATCCAATTAAGGTGGCTATTTGCACCTATTAAATCCAGATACTATTCAATCCAATGAACTGTAAAAACTGAAAGCTGTAGAAAACTTGCAAACTCCAGGTTTAGAATTTACTTGATCATCTCTCATGAATAAAATAGAAGTCAGGAAGAGCGGGCAAGAAATCAAAATGAACCCTAAGAATAAAGCAGGAAAAACACTTTCCTTCCTTTTGGTTTCCAAATATTCGTTTTCATTTTATATAATAATCTATTTGTGCTTCAGCTAACCAAAAGAAAATATTTTTCATCAGAGGTGGGGATCATTTGTCCCAGATTTCCTTCAGAAGTTGTTAAAACTCTTATCATACAACTCTTTCTTTATGCAGATTTATACATGTTAATGATGTCCTAGGTCCGTGGTGGTGAACCTATGGTATGCGTGCCAGAAGTGGCATGCAGAGCCATTACTGGCAGCATGTGAGCCCTCACCCAGACAAGATCTACTGCGTATGTGTGCGCACCGCCCGCCAGCTGATTGTCGGTATCTAGTGCGCATGTGTGGCGGTGCGCAGGAGACATGTGCACATATACAAAAGCACACAGTGCACGTGGGGGGTCACATGGGTTGCGTGTGCAGGTGCAGGTGCAGGAGGCATCGGGGGGCCATGTGCATTGCCTTCAGGGTGCTGGCATGCGAACATGACAGACAAGCATGCACGCAATTATTGGCATGGGAAACCACTGTTGTGGTTGTCAGAAGAATAATTTGGGGGTTAAATTCAAGCTGGGTTCACACAAGAATAAATAACAATGAGATCCAGGCAGCTGTGAGGAAAGAAGAAATGTTTATTCCTAAAAACAAAAGAGTTTGCTTTTAGGGGCAGGCTGCAGAAAAATGAGGTACAGTGGCAAATTTTTAAAGGGGAGCTTGTCCAGGGAGGTCAGTGTCTACATTATGAAGTGTGTGTGGAGGTGGGGTATGTATTCTTGTGAACATACAGTTCTGCTAGGAGACTTAATTTAATTAACTCTATTTGTGTTTGCAGACCTTATCTTTTGATATGTGGATTATGTCTGAGTAACTTATTTAGGGGTTTGAGGAAGTTTGCTAATTTGATTAACTTGGGGACACTGATTCTCAGGCTATTGTGGATTCTGTTAATATTTTAAGGAAAAATGGAAACAATATAACACATAAAATATATTTGGACATAAAACTTCTCACAGTACCCTTCTATTGATATATTTCTGTTTATATTTTATTTATTTATACACATATATGTTGAAAATAGTTGATAAAAAAAGTTAGGTAAGAATACAAGGATAAGAACAATGGAAGATTGTTAGAATCCTTCATGTTCAAAGTTGAACTGGAAGTCTGCAATTCCAAAATAGAACTTTTTTAATTCTAAAAGAATAAAAGAAATTTTAAGGATCAGAAAAGGACAATGAGCTATAATTAGAATATTAGATTTTATTAATAGACAAGAGTGATTAGAATTAAAGAATGCAACAATATTTTAACATGAATGCACACATCAATACTATAAACATTTTCAAACTCTGAACAATGAGATTGCCAGAAATAATAAAGTATCTCAAAGGAATAACTCTATAGCTTGCTGCACAGTCCATATCTCTTTGACTGTGATAAAAAGCCTCCCACTTATTTCCCTAGAGATGGCTAAACCCCAGAGAGAACAAACTAAGCCTATCTCAAAAACACTAAGATGTCCTGGTTTGTGAGTTCTTAAGAATGATATTTGTAGAAGATGGATTATATGTGTCATTTTCATAAGAGTTTCACAAATCAAATCCAAAATAGGCAGAGAGAATGGCACAGTTGTTTTAAACACACAATATTTCCCAATGCTTTGCTCCAATTAAGGTGACTGAAAATATAACAGCAAGGAAGAATCTATTTAAATCAGAATTGCAACAGATTCAGGAACTTTACCTTGAACACTTGTTGAAAGAACAAAGCATAAATTCAAAAGGAATAACAAAAATAGCTTGACATAACCTGATAAGAAAATCTTGTAAATCTGCTGCCATCCACTAGGCTGAAAAATGTGCCTGAAAAAAGATATGCAGAAGACATGTCTTGCTGTGTGAAGATTGCTTTTATTAAACAGTGCTTAATGTTCATAATATTGTTTTAGGTTAATTCTATTAGCATGCTTTATAAGTTCCCATTTTCTTACTTGGTTTACTTCTGAATTGCTGATATTCTGGGACTTCTTTTATGGGGCATTTCTAACACTTCACATCTGCCTTTATAAAACCTTAGTAAGATCACACCTGGAATACTGCATCTAGTTTTGGTCACCACATTACAAAAAAGATGAGACTTTGGGGAAAATGCAGAGAAGAGCAACTAAGATGATTAAAGGCCTGGAGATTAAACCGTGAAGAACGGCTGCAGGAATTGGGTATGGCTAGTCTTGAGAAAAGAAGGAATAGAGATGACATGATAACAACATTCTGGTATTTGAGGAGTTGACACAAAGAGGAGAGGGTCAACTTATTTTCCAAAACATCAGAAGGCAAGACAAGAAACAATGGATGGAAACTAATCAAGGAGAGAAGCAACCTAGAATTAAGGAGAAACTTTGAAATAGTGAGAACAATTAACCAATGGAACTGCTTGTCTTCAGAAGCTGTGGGTGCTTTATCACTGAAGCTCTTTAAGAAGAGATAGGACAGCCACTTGTCTAAAATGGTAGAGGGTCTCCTGCATCCAGTTCTATCCTGATTGACTGACTAATCTGCTAAGATCAGCTGTAGTCATAACATCCAGAATGCCAAGCCAAAATGAATGAGACAGCTGAAAATCTTGAGATTTATAGTCTCAGGACATTTGGGAAGATGACTTTCTATGGACTCTGGGCCTTATGTTTTTCTCAACAGGAATATCTGTATATTATTTACATTTTATAGCTATTTACTTCTGTTCCTCTTGAGCTCAATTTGCTTAATTCTTCTATTTCACTTTACACACTTATTCTCTTCTTCCATAATACTTGGTGTGCTAAATTTGACCATTTATTCTGAAAAATTGTTTTTTTAACGTTTTTCTATCGTAGTTAAACATGAATACAGAACATTTAAGTCAAAACAGATATTGAAATGATATAGAAACTTAAAGTACAGTACTGCTGGTGTGCCCCTTTCAAATAAACTTTAACACATTGAGTCAATGTATCCTAGTTCTCCTACAAAATTTGTGGTTTGGCCATACACAAAAGATTAGACAAAATTATACCTAAAATGTACAGTTACATCCTATGTTTTGGAGTCCCCATGGTGTTTCCTACGGGTAACTGAAGGGAGAAACATTTTCAAAATAATTTTCAGAGGGAAAATATCATATTCCATTACAGTTCATAACATTTTCCTCCTTCCTCCAGTATCTGAGCTTTTCCTCTGGTGTTTAAGGTTTAATAAATTACAAACTGTCAAATGCCTGAAGTTGTGCATTTGTTATTTTCCTCCAGTTCCATCTCAACAGCATATGTTCCATCAGCTGGGTTTCACCTCTGTAAATATTTACAGCAAATAGTAAGATCCAGATTCAGAGCAATAGTTATGCATACATGATCACATAAACAGGATGGTCACTTTTGCTGGAGGAGAATGAACTGCAACAACAGAGCCAAAGAACAGTCAATAATAGTTCCTAATGATGATCATAAGTGAGAAGTGGTTTGTATTAACAGACTTCTTGATTTTAATGTGCCAACTAAGAGTGATGGTTCCTTGCAAACTTTGAAATATCCTGAATTTTGCCTTATGTGAATATATCTTTACAAAAGGCCAAATATCAATTGAGACAGCACAAAAATGATTGAATTATGACACAAGCTTGTACATTCATTGTTTAAACCAGCTGTGGTCCATGGTAAATTTTGGTAGCCTTAAAGTGTTATGGTAACATTGCCTCTTCACAGTAGTCATAACATGTAATAAAACTGACTACATAATAAATATGTAATGTTGGTTGTATGTGGTTTAGTCATCATATGTAATTGTGACATAAGAATTCAAATGCATTGATAATGTCCTCCATAAGGAAGCCAACCACTATAGTTCCAGCAGAGTTGCTATTTATTCACTTTGTGTCATTGTATATTCAACTGAAATAGCCTTTAGAAAGTATAAAGTTTTTCTTTATACAGAAGAAAAAAATGTAAATGTGTAATTTATTTAATTAATGTTAGCATGCTCAACTCCTTTTTTCCATCTCCTAGGAGTCCCGATTAATAAAGGTGATGGAAAACTAAAAATCCATGTTCTTGGAGGGAAGTAAGCAGTGGGGTGGCACAAGGTTCCATCTTAGGCCCAATAGTCTTCAATATCTTCATTAACACTTAGATGAGGGAATAGAAGGGGAACTTACCAAATGTGCAGATGGTACTAAGCTGGCAGGAATAGCTAACACCCAAGAAGATAGGCTCAAGATCCAGATGGATCTTGGCAGACTAGAACACTAACACTGGACCATATCCAATAAAAAGAAAATTCATAGAGAAAAGTAAAGTCCTACACTTAGGCATGAAAAACCAAAAGTACAACATATAGACTGGGTGAAACCAGGCTCAATAGCAGTAACTGTGAGGGGGGGATTTTGGAGTCTTAAGTGGACAACCAGCTAAATATGAGCCAGCAGTGTGCAGCAGCTGCCAAAAAAGCTAATGCAATCCTAAATTGTATTAACAGAAGGATAAAGTCAAGATCAAGGGAAGTACTAATACCACTCTATAAAGCCTTAGTAAGACACACCTAGAGTTACTACATCCAGTTTTGTTCACCACATTATGAAAAAGATGTTGAGTCTCTAGAAAAAGTAAAGAAGAAGAGAAACCAGCGATGATTAAGGAGAGACCGGAGGCTAAAACACACAATCAACAAGTTGCAGGAACTGGGCTTGGCTAGTCAGTAAAAGAGAAGGATCGGGGAGACATGATAGCAGTTTCCAACATTAAGGGCTGCCACAGGGAGGAAGGGGCAGCTACTTTCTAAAGCTCCTGGTAGGCCAGACAAGGAATAATGGATGGAAACTGAACAAGGAGAGATTTAACCTGGAAATCAGGAGAAACTTTCTGACAATCAACCAATGGAACAGCTTGCCCCTGGAAGTTGTGGGAGCGTCACACTTGAGACTTTCAAAGAAGAGAATGGACTGTCATTTGTCAGAAATGGTGTAGGGTCTTCCGCTTGGGTGGGGGGTTGGACTAGATGACCTACAAGGTCCCTTCCAACTCTGATTATCTGGATCTGTATCTTCATTTTTTTCTTGATAATATTTATGCTAGATTTTCTTGACATCAGTGTTTTATCTAAGATACATATTTACCTGAAACTAATTTTTATCAATGAAGAGAACTGGTGAGCCAGTCCTGCTTGAATAAGCTGTTTCTACATATGGATTCCACCCTGCAAATGGACCAAAGTAGTTGTATACTTACCAACTGACCCTTGCAAATAAGTTTCCTCCCATTTTCTGAAATTCAACAGGACTGAGTTAAACTAGTCAAGTGAGAGGTCATTTGCAAGGAAAGAAGAAAGGAACCTAGGAAGGGCTGCTCACTTAACTCCTTCCTCTTAATCCTTCCTTGAAATTCTTCCAACTCCAATTAGTTGTTCTTCTGTTGATATTTCTGAATCAGAAATCAATACACAAAATGTTCCACCATGTTTGATTACTCTCACAGGGTCCTCCTGCCAGGAGAAATAGTTAAATGAACTAAGAATCCCCTTCTTTGGTTTATTGTTACATGTAAATTGAGTTTTCTGGCTTATTTCCCCCCTTCCCCTAACAACAACTTCTTTTTGGTTTGTGATTCTTCCTCTTTGGACTAAACAAATCTGGATATAAATATTCTCAGTCTATTTTAAACTATAGTACTTACCCACAATACTTTTTTCATTAAAAATGTCTCAAAGTTAGCCATTAGTAATGCTTAAAGTTTAGTTACATGACTAATTTGAATTGTTCCAAATATTTTAATTCTTTTGTTTTTAAATGATGAGACATATAAATTAATACTAAGAAACGAACGTGTGCAAAACGTATGCCAACATTTTGACTGAGGAGGCAGTCTTCCCAAGTGTAACTTTATTTTCATTCTGTGAAGAGAGGGGAGAGGAAGGATATTTGATTTGGATTTAAGGAGATTTCTGACATAATAGCATGAACAAATGAAGACAGATGAAAAGTGAAGCAAGAATGAGCCTCTGCCTTTTAGAAAACGAGCCCATGCCAATGTTTACATCATTACACATGGAATTCATTTCCCACTTGTAACTAACTGGGAACAATTCTCTTTCCATTTTCTGATTTTGTTATTAAAAAAGCTTTTATATTGTCTTGATACATATGAGATGAATAGGCCAGACTACTACTACTATTCTTTACTATTGCAACATGGCCGAAGTCATAACAAGAAAGCACTCCTGATTGTTATGATAAACTATAAAACAAAAATCAAATGTTAGAAAAGTTGCATCTGTCAGAATAGTATCTTTCATACTTGACTCTTAAATGTGAACCTTTATTACAATGTGTAAGCTTTCTGTAGTCAAAGTTGCAATTGTTGTTGTTGTTTTGGCCATATCACAGTTCAGGCAAATCATTTTAAATAAAAGATTATTTTTTAGGATCTTTTAGAAATAAGGGTCAATTGTATTCTGTTTATGGATTTCTCAAAAATTTCCCAAAGTTTAACAAATAATAATTTGTGTATTTATTTAATCAGTGGTCTATTGCTCATAACACACACACATTTCATACCTGTAAGATGTAATTTTGTCTGTAGCTAGCTATTTGAAAAACACTACTTGTCAGTTTTGAAATTTTGTATTATCTGAAAAAAAACTGGATACAGTATAGGACATTCAAATGAGATTCAGAGAGCTCAGTGGAAACCAATGGCTTGGATATTTGAAACATTTGGTGAAGATTTCATAAGTTGCTTCTGGTTTAGTAATTCCAATTCTGGACCAGGGGTGGGATGCTACCGGTTCTGCCTCAAAGCATGCGCTCACCGAACCGGTTGTAATGCTGGTAGGATCCCACCCCTGTTCTGGAGGTAATATCTGACAAGTTTTGCAGTACATGTTTATCATTTTAAGACTGAGATAGTGTCCAGGTCTACAGCTATATTTTTAAAGTATGAACTTTAAAAAACAAAACAAAAACCAATGCTTATATATTTCACTGTTTATATTTGCCTCTACTATAAGCTTTCTCAATCTTTTTGAACCATTGCATGCGTTTGGAATTTTGAAAACATATTGTCAGCCTTCAAGATCTTCTACTATCGCTTTGCATTTTTCGGCTGTCATAAGAAATGGGGGGAGGGGAGGAAGGGATAAGTCTGGGAAGTGAACTAGAGGTGTTACATTTTTCTGTTGTGTAAATGAGGGGGGGGAGCATACAATAGAGTTAGGTTTCTATTTCTCGCTTAGCNAGATGCCCACATGATCATATTCACAATTTCTAATTGGAAGTTTCATCTGAACTATTGGGGGTGGGAACACTTCCATCACTTTGTATATGTGAATTACGCGCCTAATTTCTCAGATTCAGAATTCTCTGGTTGCTACCATTTCACTTTCAGTAAAAGATAACTTTTCTCTAACTTAAAGAGTCTAAGTATTTTCTTTCTTGAATTTTGAATGGTTGGATTTTCCAATGGTTTCCATAGTGAATGCAAAACACCCATATCCATCAAAACACCCATATCCAATATCCAAATGGAAAACAAAGAACTGGGTTGCAGCCCTCCACCATTTATTTTGCAAGAATTCATCTCGGATCCTTGTTTAGGGACCACAACTGAGACCAGTGACTTGATCCTTAACTAAAGCAATTGCTAAGTGAAACCATGGCTAATACTTATAACAAGGGTCTTTAAACTTGGCAACTTTAAGATTTGTGGACTTCAACTCCCAGAATTCCTGAGCTAACATGACTGGAAGAGAAATTCTGGGAGTAGAAATCCACAAGTCTTAAAACTGTCAAGTTTGAAGACCCCTGACTTATAATCTTGCTTCAACTTTTGTTTGCTTTACATACCTGAAATGGTTGTAAATACATGTATTGCTCAGAGAAATACTTTTCATAAGTATTAATACTGAACAGTTGCTGAATTAAGCTGTTACTAAAAAAAAAAGGTCTATTTGTATAGGGCTTAAAATGTGTGTGATGCTTTCCTAGCTTCTTATTCATTGTTTAAATTAAAATAAAGTAAACATATAGTAAATGTACATCTAGAACTTTGAAGATACCAAGGAATGTATTAGTCATCCTAAAGGCACAAGATTGACATTGTAAACACTTTCTATGGTATTCCATAAGACGCATTCCAAATTAGTAAGGGAATATTTTTCTTCGCTCTAGATGTGCCATGCAGTTACACCCAAATGATGAATGTTGAATTTGATTTGCAGGGAACTTTTCTGATGGGAAAAGTAATGGCAAAATACTTTGACACATTGCTCATCAGATTCTCAGATCTGACTTTTCATGGCAAAATTACAAAATATACATAATAATAATACATAAGGATTTAAACAGGCATCTAGCAGATTCTAGCCCAGTTTCAGACAACCTCAGAAAGCTGGATAATTTGTCATTTAATAAAGTTGGAAACCACCAGGAGGCACTGTTATGAGCTTTGCTCACCCTTGTGAACACATGTACAATAGACAATGTGTTTCTCTAATCTTTCTCTCTGCTTATGTTAAAATGATCCATGAGCCCAAGGCTTCCAAATCTCCTGTTTCCATTTAATATTTTGTTTAAACAAATAACATAGAGCAATTGAGAAGATGGATAAGATAAGAATGTTAAGCCTTTCTTATTTTAAACACCCTGAAGTGTACTGACAAGGCCAATTGAATACAGATAGTCCTTCTGTTACAACAGTTCGCTTAGTGGCTATTCAAAATTACAATACAAAAGTGACTTATGACCGTTTTCCACAGCTTAGACATTTCCAGCATCCTCATGATCATGAGATCAAAATTCAGATGCTTGGCAACTGGTTCATACTTATGACAGCTGCCCATTGACTTCGCTTGTCAGAAGATCGTAAATAGTGATCACATGACCTTGGGACACATGTGAGTGAGACCCATATGACCTTGGATCATATGTTTGCCATTGTAACTTTGAACTGTCAATACAGAACTGTTGCAAGTCGAGGACTACCTGTACTTCCCCAAGGCTACTACAATTATTTTTTTGCTGATTCTGGAAACGACACCTCAGGACATCAAATGAGAAAGACCTGATGGACTACTTTTACTAAGATTGGCTATAATAACATTATCTGGCAAGTCTGGTTGTCCTAAATCTCTTCCAAATATTAACTTCTTGTTCTGGACTTAAACAAAAATTTTCAACTCCTTTTGTGTTGGTAGCACTTTCTGCATATTTTCACCAAGGTCCTCTTCCTTTCTCTCTGCATTGGATGGATTTTTTTTCATGTTTTATTTATTTTATTTGTACAACATATAAACAGTCAATTTCAATCAAACAGTGTGTTGTCTGGGTACAATTGTTTTTAGGCAATTCTATGTAATCAAAGTGTTTGCAATAGCATTCACCACAATAACATTTACACTATAATAACAATAATATTTAACTTGTCTACTTTAACAAATCTCTGTTTTAACATTTATCCTTTTTATATCCCCATATGCATTGGATGGAATTTGAGGTGCTCATGTTAAAGCCTGAAATAGGTCAAGTTGCTTTAACCAGCAGATAGATGCTATGCAATTCCATACATTTCAACACAGAATCCTCTATCTATTCATCTATCATCTTTTAAAAGCTCAACATTATTGCTTTTCCTGGGTACAAATTCTTCTTATCTCAAAGATGAATCACAGGGTTGGCCCAAGCTCATTAAGGGTTACCTGGTCCAAAGGATATGATCTGTGATGGAATGTGCAGCTGAGGGAATGGGGGGGAAATGTCCTCAGTAGCACCAGAGCTCGCACAGGATGGAGACAGGAGACTCCTGCCAGAAAAGGAGTCCAAAATAAGAGAGTGCACAGTCCTGAACTGTATCAGGGAGGGAGGAAAAGGTTTCAGGTTAGCCAAACCATAGAAGTTCTTGGAACATATTGTTCTATATGTAAATTGGGTGACTCCAAATCTGCAAACCTGATTGGTCAAATAAACTAAGCATTGGATTGGTTTCACGTAGGCAACCAATCCAAGAGGCTGCCCTGAAAAGGCGGCAAATTTAAAGCAACTGCCAATTGGCTACAAGCAGGCAGGCCACCTGTATAAAAGGCTGCGCTCGGTTTCAAGCCAAGTGTTCCTGTTTACTGACCTATGTTAAGAATAAAGCCTTTGTTGTTGAACCCGGTCCTACCCTCGTTGGTTTTTGAACAAAACCTGCGACGAAGGTGGGATCATGCCTGAACGCGAAACTGCACGCAGTGGATAAGACTCCAGATACGGCGCGACAAAGATTGCTCTGGGAACAACGCACCGCCCGCACCTCAATCCCAATGAAGAGGATTGGGATTCCTACTGCAGACCGCTTCCAAAATGTTATTTTGGAGAGCAATGGAAATGGAAAGGCATTTCAGAGCACGTAAGAGAGCTGTGGTTCCTAACTCAACTGCCGGGCCAATGGTTTTCAAGATGGCAAAGGCCCTTTGCGAACGTCCCCGAGATGTCAAACGAACTAACGTGGCCAGAATTGCAAGGAATTCCTCAAAGCACACGTAACGCTCCGATGGTGTCTAATTTAATAAAGTGACACGAATTTTACCAGCAGAGACCAGAGAGAGGGAGAGTACCGTACGGCCAACTTTGTTTGTGCCCTTAGACAAAAAGGAGTGAGTGTGATTTTCCATGAAAATGACGAAGCGATGAGGGATCGCGTGGCTGTGGGTTTAGAGACTCGACCACACAGAGTAAATTACTCAACAAGCCCAACAATCAACCGTAACCGCCAGCCATCGCAGAAAGCCACAGCCGCTGAAGCGCCCCAGCGAAAAAAATTGGCTGTCACAATTGAAAAAGAATTGAATACACACAGCGAAGAAACAAACCCCACCAAAGACAGAAAGCAGCCTACCACCACCTCCACTAATCGAAGAAGTCTGGCGAAACAATCGAGTCGAGCGAAGAAGACGACGAGTCCACCGTTTATTCGGGCAAACAAAAAAGAGCGCGAAGAAAGGAAATTGTGGGAGTGGCGCTGGCTGCAGAGGAAACCATTCCGAGCCGAATGCAGATTTGTCGATTTTGCCATCTGCAAGCATTGGCAAGAAAGGGCGAGGGCATATCGGAAAGTCTGCAGGAACAAAAAAGGCTACAGCAAACGAGACACAGAAATTCCCCAACACACAGCTGAGGCCTAATGAGCTGAGAGAAAGTGCAACAAAGACAAGCAAGCCAATACACACCAAACTGTCACTTTAGAAGCCTCAGACGGAAAGTGGGAAGAAAGTTAAAGTCATTGTAAAAAATCGAAAGGAAAGCCCTGCAAGATGGA
>BHFT01025194.1:0-29191 GCA_004320025.1 Laticauda laticaudata | reverse complement strand
TTTTAAGTTGCATTACTGAAATAAATGAACTTTTGCATGATATTCTAATTTTTCGAGTTTCACCTGTATATGAACAAGGAGCAAATCAACACTCAGTAGCACTGACAATATTACCTAATTGGGTAATGAAAAATGTGCAAACATAACAAAGAGAGTACGAAAGATTCCATGGAAGCAAAGTTGGATTGTAGGGAAGGACTTAAGGGAATCAAAGGCTGAATCCAAGATGGAGCCTTTTGCTCTATACTGTCTTTTGAAATGTAGATTACTTTCATAATTTTGATCAGTCACTTCCCCTTATCTTACTCAATGCAACTTTTGCTTTATTTGAACTGTAGAACGTACATATGCTCTTGGAATGGCGTATTTATTTTTGATATTAGAATTTAACATCTCACTTTACAATCAATTAAAATAATTATTTAAAGGCCCAATAGCATCAAAGAACAGATCTACATTTTCTGGTGATTGTGATAACAAAACAACCAGGGCATCGGTTCGAAAATATTGTTTAGGACAGTGCTAATCTAAGAAAAACAGTGATGCTTTTATCAGCCCAAATGCAGTTAAAGGAGTTTGAAACATAAGATGAAATAGAATCACTATACTGGAATTACCATATATACTCGCAAATAAACTGAAAATTTTAAGTGCCAAAATGAACTGCAAAAATTGGGTTTGGCTTATCCACAGATGGGCTTATCTGTATATATGGTGATTATTTTTAAACTACCCATATATCCTACATATACTCACAAATAAGCCATCAGTAAATAAAATGATATTTAAAGGATAATATTTGTAGCTCAGGGTTGAAATGAGGAGTCCTTGATGCTTTCTGAGCTTGCTTGTTTTCTTGCAGATATTTCATTATCTTACCTAGGTAACATCATCAGTGCTAGTAAGAAGTGCTGTTTGCTTAAAATGACATTTGAATGTTTAACCAGATACCATGAAAAAATGGATAATCTGTGGATCACCCATGGATGAGACAATTGTGAAAATTAAAACATTTATTTTATTTATTTATTTGATTTGTCAATTGCTTACAAGATAATAAGTATAAGTATGTACATAGTTATGAATACATGAAATGGGTACATCTAAGAAAAATAAAAGAAACAAAAGGACAGGGACAGTAAGCATGTTGGTGCGCTTATGCACGCCCCCTACAAACCTCTTAGAGGAAAGGGGTGAGGTCAATAGTAGAGTGTCTAAGGTTAAAGTTTTTGGGATTTGGGAAAGAAACTACAGAGTCAGGTAGAGTATTCCAGACAATGATCACTCTGTTGCTGAAGTCATATTTCCTGCAATCAAGTTTGGTGCGGTTAACCTTGAGTTTGTATCTATTGTGGTTGCTCTTGTGTTGTTATGGTTAAAGCTTGAAGTATTCATTGACAGATAGGACATTGCAATGTATGATTTTATATATCATACTTAGATCAGACTGAAGATGGCGTAATTCAAGGTTTTCTAGGACTAGAATTTCAAGTCTGGTGGCTTAAGGTATTCTACAATGAGTAGAGGATGGAAAACTCTTCTTTGTGAAATATTTCTGGACTTTCTCAACTGTGCTAATATCAGATACGTTAATGTGGGTTCCAGACTGATGAGCTGTATTCAAGTATTGGACTAGCAAACGTTTTGTATGCTCTAGTTAGTGTGTGATATTACCAGAGAAAAAGCTACGTAGGAAGAGTTAACAACTCTTAATGCTTTTTTGGCTATGTAGTGGGCTCTAGCACTTGGATCATTAGAGGTGAGTATTCCAAGGTCTTTTACAGAGCTTGGATCATCAACAAGATCTTGACTATTCAGCTTGTATTTTATTTCTGATTTTTTTTGCCAATATGTAAAACAGAGCATTTATTTTTGAGATTTGAAGTTGCCATTTGTTTTGACCATTCTGATACATAGTCAAGATCTTTTTGAAGGTAGCAGTATTGTCTGTGGTATTGAACAGCTTTACATCATCAGGAAAAGAATGCAGTTGCTCTTAATATGATCCAGAGGTCATTTATGTAAAGTATGAAGAGAGTTGGTCCTAGAACATGCCTTGGGGGACACCACTATTGACAGGTACAGAATTTGATAGGACGCTCCCAATTTTGACCATTTTTTTTCTGTTTGACAGGAATGCTTCTATCCAGTTATGCAGTTGTCCAGAGATACCATAAGATTTTAGTTTTAGTCGCGGATCATTTTATCTGCAGATAGCATAGATGTATTTTGATTAAAAATTCAAGAGTAGACTTATCCATGGATAAGTTTATTCATGAATATGTATGGCAAGGGTGTTCAAACTTGGCAAATTTAAGATTTGTGGACTTCCAACTCCCAGAAATTCTGAGCTAACATGAGTGGAGGAACAATTCTGTGAGTTGAAGTCCACAAATCTTAAAGCTGTCCAAGTTTGAAGACACCTGATGTATGGCATCATAATTACTGTAACCCCTACCCTTCAGCCCTGAATGGAGATAATACTGCACTATTTTGTGGAACTGCTATTTTAGGCAGGAATATAATAAAATGGCTATTATCTGCATGTTTTTGAAATAGCATTTTTAAAATATTTTAGAATTCACCAATTTTTTTAAAGAAAAGGGTTAGAAATATCTTATTTTACTTTTACCTTTTTGGGGGGGTTGCAAAATAAAGACATTATTACCCAATCTTAGCTACCTTGAATTTTAAAATTCTGAATTATCATTTCAATAAATTTGTTAGTTTACATGAAATTATAGCAAACACTTCTCAACATGAAACAAACAAATGTACAAATGTCACTTCCATCTTCATACTGGGTATATTCATTATTGCTATGTCTATTCATTCATTAAATGAAAACACTCTGAAGCAGAAAGAGACCTTTTTTCTATAAAACAGATATTTTTTGAGTGAAAGCTGGGAATAGAGGAATTAAACCTATTTGCAAGAAAGAAGTGCCCAGGCATCCCATATTTTTAATTTACTTGCTCCAAACACCATTTATTAACCATCTATGTCCCTTTCTTTTCATGTCCAATTCTGTAATTCTCAACTTTTTCAGATTTGTTTTCTTTTTCTTCTTCCAAAATTTAAAGATGAATTATAAAGCAAACTTACAAAATACTTACAAAAATCTCAGTAGATCAATTGTAGTTTTCCACAAACAAATATTAATGGAATCATATGAGCCCAGGTCTCTATCTCAAATCTAACCCTCAAAGATTGGATTTAATGGTCAAGTAAAGCATCTAAACAAATCTATTTAATTATCCATGGGAGATGTACCTACAATTTTGTTGTAACCTCCACAGCTAAATTAACTCTACTCGAATTATATATCCAAATGGATCAATTACAAATAATAAAACAAAAGTGAAAACTTTCTTCATATACTTGGATTTTGCCATGCCACATCTCAATATACCTTTTCAATTTGGTTGGGAGATGCTGCTATTTCATAACCATCCTGTCCCATGCAGTTCTTAAACACCAAAAGTCTGATCATAGGTTTTTCTATAAGTTTCTTCATCCGCTTGGAAAGTACAGGCTCAGCTTTTCTTCTCTTGACATCTCTAGGAAAAATGAGACCGTTCAGTGTCCAAGTTGCATTCTTCATTAACAACAGATGGTCTGGAAGGAAAGTAGGAAAGTAAATATTTAGTTTCAGAATTAAAAGAGAACATATCATGCTCCCTTTTGCCTATTACCTTAATAACACACTGGCTGCTATCCACATAAAAGCTGATATTTTTGGAAATATGACCCCATCTTTCCGCAAACCGTGACATAAGCTGTAGCAAGCTGTCTCTATTGATAGCCTGCATAAATCATCATTCCTGAAGGGAACAGATGTTCAGGGTATGAAAGAATAATACCACAATTTAGTCATAATTAAAATTCACCTTAGCATGCCTCTGTAGCTGATCACAAAGCAACATCTTACTTCTCATCTGCAAAACACTTTTCTTCACCTTTGCTTCATAAAATCAAAGATACGTGTTTCTGAGCCTTGATCTACATTTGCCTAGATTTATACCTCTCATAAAGTCTCATACAAATGTTCCATTTAACAGCTGGTTTCCTAATTCTTCTCCTAAAATAATGACCCCATGCATAATATCTTAGTAGAAAAATTCTAATTTGAAAGGGTAAATACATGATAATTTTTCTCTGCTACCTTGGCTATCAGTCTATTTTTGCAAGGTTAGGAAGATAGAAATTAAGCATTTTTTACTAAGGAAAAAAACCTAAGATATATTTCTCGACAAAGTGGGAACATTGATTAAAGATCCTTGCTCATAATGTATAATTTTTGTTTATAAATTAAATTTGTAGTTTATCTGGTGCTTTTCTGCCCAGAGTAATCCTTTAGTAGGTCCATCCAGAATGTCTCAAAATCATGAATACTTTTCAGTTGTCAAGTAGAAGAGAAGATGCAAAATGTATTTTACTTTTGTAGCATGTCTATTAGTTACAAAAGAATATCAAGACAAAAAACTCATTAAATGCAAGAAGAAAAGTACTCAAAAGTATATAACATCGTAATAATATTTTATTTTATTTAAGTAGTAATGGCAGCACTCACTACAAAATAGCCAAAAGCATTGTAAATCTTTGTAAATTGATTGTAAATCATTGTAAATTGATTATTTTTGCATTACAAAATTGGAGATTAATTGTATGTGAAGCATTGTATAGATACAATATTTTAGGAAATCTCTGTTCATAAATTACATGTAGTAAATAATCTAAAGTATAACAAGTTTATTTATCCTGAGAAATACAGATCAGTTTTATTTTTTTCAGTAATGCATGTATAACAGAAATCTATTCAAACTAGAAAAGTAATGGAGGTTTTAGAAAAGTTGACATGAACATCTCATTTTCTCTATTATATTTGCTGTTAAAATCCAGTGTAGTCAATCTCTTCTCTCTTACATTCAGAAATATAGAAGTTGCTTTTCAAATTAAGTTTACAATATGCAGTTATTTACAGCTAAATGTTACAATGTAAACCATTAGTAAAGAATAACAGAATAACTGATTTGGAAGGACTTTGGAGATCTTCTAGAATAGAGCAACTGCCTGCTCAGGCAGGAAACCCTATAACATATATAACTTATAGCCTGGAATGCACTACCTGACTCTGTTGTTACATCCTCTAACCCCCACTCCTTTAACCTCAAACTAACCACTATTGACCTCACCCCATTCCTAAGAGGTCTGTAAGGGGCATGCATAAGTACATCATCGTGCCTACCATCCCTGTCCTATTGTCACCATTCATGCATACCTATTTCCTACATTCCTACTCATGTTTATACTTATACCTATTATCTTGTAAGTGATTGACAAATCAAACAAATAAAATATATAAACATTTCAGACAAATGGTCTCTTCTTAAAAACTTCCAACTTGGATGCACCCACAACTTCTGGAGGCTCATTACTCCATTGATTAATTGTTCTAACTATCAGGAAGTTGTTTCTTTCCTTGTTTAGTTTCCATCCATTGATTTTTGTCGTACCTTCTCCAAGGTGCTTTGGAGAATAGCTTGACTCCCTCTTCTTTGTAGCAACCCCTCAGATATTGGAACACTGCTATCATGTTACCTGTAGCTAGTAATACTTAGTAGTACTTGTACATAGTTTAAGGTAGTACACATTATTTAATTATTGATTTGATAACCCTCAATTTATGACCACAAGTGGGATTTTCAGCTTTACCCTACACTTTTTTTCTGTCTCCTTTTGCTCTCCCCATTTTCCCACTATTTTCATTATAATTTGTATTTTAATAAGTGAAGATAGCATAATCCTTTGTGTTCTTTAAGAAATCTCTAAAGACTTGGTTGTTTTCCCAGGCCTTGGGGCGACTTAGGGGCAAGGTAAGTGTGAAGCCACCTTTTCTTTCTTTTGTTTCTTTGATCTGATTTATTTTAATTTTGTCTTGATATTTTGTACTTCCAGTCACTAATATCATTTTTGTATGCTGTTTTTAATTGTAAGAGTTATTTGGCACTTATAAATAAAATGAATCAGTCTTCATAAGAATTCCTTATGCACTTATACAAAAATATATTAAACAAGGGGAGATAACACATCTTTGTATGAGGTTAATTGCTGAATCAATTTGAATTCAAATCTATTCAGTTTATCAAACACTTTTTTAAAAATATTTTTTTCAACCAATATGCAGTACAATCTCATATTCATACTGTTGAGGTAATTCCCCGTTAGGAGAATGAGCGCATACAGGGAGAGGTATAGAGAGTAGTGTTGGAATAATACACACAGAGTACACAGATACACTGTACAGTAAATGTAGGTTTTTACTTCCAGAAAGGTTTAAGCAAAGTCCAAAATAAGCAATCCAAAGTCATTCGCAAGTTAAATCAGTCAGTTTGCAATCCAGGGATCATCCAAATATCAAAGTCCAGTGTCAAAAACAGTTCAGTATCAGACTTATATTAAATCCAGAAATATCAATCAATTAGGAAAAATGGAGCAACGGTAATACTTTCCAACAGAAGGAAACAAAGATACACTCACACTCTCTTCTGAGACTCAGACTAAGACAAACCAGGTTTCTGGCTCCATCTTATGTCAGTTTGAGAAACCACACCCAATTGCATGTTCTTGCATTCCCTTAAAGATACAGTTTTAAAATGTTTATCCTGGTTTATATATTTCTAACCCAAATACCTGTTAGGAGACTTATATTCTTAACACATATATTTCTTAATAATTATTAAAGAACATAAATCTGATCCATACATTCCTTCTTTAGTGCAATGCCATGTTGTACTTTCCAAATTTTGTTCACTGTCAACTTTTTTATTCGTTCAGTCAGAATTCTGCCAAAAATTCAACAAACTTAACCTCAGTAGTTTTTGTGTTGGATTTTGTTATCTTTCCTTTCTGTGCAGGGAGGGGAGGGCTAAAGGAACAATAATAGAGTTCTTCATCAGGCATTGGTGCTATCTTCATATACACATATTAAACTAATTACACAGCAACTCCATAAAAGAAAAGGCATCTGATATTTTAGCTGTTATATCAGTTACATATATAACCATTACATCACTATACTTTCAGCATTACCTTTTTTCAACACCTTCACAATATTTAATACTTTCTTTTCATGTTTTTTTTATTTCTGGAGTATAGGAGGGAGGGAAAGTAAAACAGCCTTTCCAGATCCTTAATGTAATAGCCTACATCAATGACATCATATATCATCCCAGTTTCTTTCCTAACATAGCCTATTATAAAGTGCTGTCAAAAGTAGATTAGCACAAACAGTAGTATACATACAGTAAGTGTATTATTTAGGCATAAGGCTTCATGGGGGGGAACGCATGAGTGGGTGCATGCAATAGGTAATTCCTCTTTGAGAGAGGGAGTGGTCCCACCAGCTCTTAAAGAGATAGTGATGTGCCCTCTCCTCAAAGGGCCACTGCTTGACCTAGACAGATTTTGTCCGATCTCCAACCTCCAGAGATTATTTAGACCCCTTTCAGTCAGTATTCAGACCAGGCTTTGGGACTGGGATGACATTTATTGCATTAATGGATGTTCTGTGGCAGGAGTGGAGGTAGTGCATACATCAGGGCTCTTCTGGACCTCTCAGCAGCATTCAGGATCATGGTATCCTTCTATGCTGACCACAAGAATAAGGGATGGGCAACACTTTTTTTCCAATCAATGTTGCTAAAGGGTGAGCCCCTACTTTGTGGGGTGCTTCAGGACTCTGTTCTTTCTCCCCTTCTATTTAACATTTACATAAGGCTGCTGGGTGAGGTGATCCATTGGTTTGGGGTGAGATATCAATGATATGCAGATGACACCCAGCTTTATATCTCTACCCCATGTCACATTAATGATATTGTGGATGTCCTATCCTAATGTCTGGAGGCTGTTAGGGACTGGGTGTAATGAAGTGGGCTCTGATTCAACCCTACAAGATAGATTGGCTATGGGTATTCAGACACCACCACCCCGCAGAGGCAATGTTCTTCCATCTATGGTTCTGGAGGAGTTGTACTACTACAGACAGATCTGATGCGCAATATGGATGTCCTCCTGGACTTGCAGCTCCTGCTCAAAGAGAAGATGGAAGCCACCTTTGCACACCTTTGGGTGGCATGCCAGTTGCACACATACCTAAACTGGGAGGTCCTGCTCTCAATAACTCCTGCTTTTATAATTTCCTGATTAGACTACTGTAATATCCTCCACATGGGGCTGACCATTTAGAAACTCCAGTTGGTGCAGAATGCAGCCGTGCAAATAGCAAATGGTACCAAATATATAGCACACATATTACATCTCTTGTGTGAGCTGCACTGATTACAAGTATGTATCCAGGTGCAATTCACAGTGTTGGTGGTTAAAGCCCTACATGACTTGGGGCAAGGGTACCTGAAGGATCGCCTTTTTCAAGAGTATCTATCTATCCAAGCAGGTGAAGCAGAATGGGCATGATGCAACTTCCATCAGACAAAGAACGTCAGCTAGCAGAGATCGGAAGACAAGCTTTTTCCACAGTAGCCCGATCTATCTCCCTTTGAGATCAGAATGGTCCCATTCCTGTAAGCCTTTTGTAAGGCTCTAACAACCTGGTCTGCTGTGCTGAATGTGTCAGGGGCCCAATTTCATGATTCTATTGCTAACTATCCAAGTATCTTGCTTCTATTATATTTAATTTGGATGTTTTTAGTGTTGTTATTGGTTTTAATATTTTAAACAATTTTACATATATAAATTCTATTAAACTATTTTATATATATAAATAAATTTATATATATATAAATTTTATATATATAAATTCAGCTTCCCGAAGAAAGCTGAACAGCATATATATATATATTTTCTGAGGTTCTCGTAGGTATTTCTGTGTGGATTTTTGGTTATTCAGGTTTCTCCCGCGTAAAATTGGAAGTAATATATATGTATATATATATATATATATATATATATTTGTTTTTTTAAGTTTTCGCGGGTACTTACATGTATGCTGTTCGGCTTCCTTCGGGTATTATCCCACATCATTGTAGTTGTGCTTTTAAAGTTGTAGCACCATTTCGGCAGAATCTCATTTGCCATCATCAGGCTTCTGTACATACAGAAGCCTTATGTATCATACATTAAGTTTTGAAAACTTAAGAAAACATATATATATATACAACTTTAAAAGCACAACTACAATGACATGGGATAATACCCGAAGGAAGCTGAACAGCATATATATATATTCTTAAGTTTTCGCAGGTACTTACATGTATGCTATTCAGCTTTGTTTGGGTATTTTCCCACGTCCTTGTAGCTGTGCTTTTAAAATTGTAGCAACATTTCAGCAGAATCTCACCTGCCATCATCAGGCTCCTGTATTGTGTTTGTTGTGTTCCAGACGAACTTAATACAGAAGCCTGATAATGGCAGATGAGATTCTGCCGAAACGTTGCTACAACTTTAAAAGCACAACTATGACGTGGGATAATACCCAAAGGAAGCTGAACAACATACATGTAAGTACCCGCGAAAACTTAAAAAAACATATATATTGGGCAGGCATGGAAATTGTACAAACAAATAAATAAATCCCAACATCACACCCTGTTGGATGGTATATTAGAAACATCTGGAAAAGATTAACCTGGTCTGTTTTATGACACACAATCAAAAACCTCATTTGTAATTGGAAATGAGACTAAAGAAATGCAGTACATAATGATTAACCACCAGCCCTAGGTAGAGAGTGATTACATACTTGCAAACTAAAGGGCCTGTCACATTGGCCAACGGATGCAAAACCTATGTAAAAAGGACACAGCGGATGAGAAAATGTTCCATCCGTTGTTTTCCGCTCTCAAAAGTGCCCCGAATTTGCATAAGCAGAGCGGACAAAAACAGAAAGGAACGGACGGGGGGAGGACGTAGCCAGGAATGCGACAAATGTGGATGCTCCACGAAGCTGTGCGGATGAAAGCGGGATGGAAGCGGATGGCCACATTCACAGGGCTTGCCGGGGAGCAGAGTGAAGCAGACGCACCACAGCGGAAAGCAGCGGATGCACAGCGGAAGCCAAGCGGATGCCTACCGTGCCTAGCGATGCAAAGCGGTTACATGCAACAATGCGGGAGAGGATTGCATTGCGTCAGCCCCGCAGATATAAAAGGAAGCAGCTTCGGCAGCAGGTTCACCATTCAAGAGGATAGGACCTGCTGCCCAGACACAGCCTCAGCCAGCCAACCCAGCCAACAACGCATGGGGAAGAAGAGAAAGCCTGTGGCACTCTGCTGCCAAGCCCTGGAACAGTGACAGGGCCACATCCCACCCCTCATGGCCCTTGATGCTGCTTCTGCTAGGGCTTCTGCTGTTGGGCTGACTTCTTTCTGGTGCGTGGAAACTTCTGCTGGCGCTGCCTCCTGGTGTTGAGGCTGCTGTCTGCTGGTGGTCTTACTTGCTGGCGCTGCTCCATGGTGCTGGTTGCTTCGCTAGGTGTTACTCTGCTGCGCTGCTCCTGGTGACTGGTGCTTACTGCTGTGCTTACTCCTGCTGGCGCTGCTCGCACTGGGTCCAGCTGGTCCTCGACTGGATCCTGATGGAACTTCCCTGGTGCTCCTGGTCTGAACCTGGCTAGCTGCTGGCGCTGCTCGGTGCTTACTCTGCTGCTGATGATCCTGGTCGCTTGACTGATGCTCTCTGGTGCTGCCTGGTGCTGCTGGGTTCTGCTTTTGCTGCTACTCTTGTTGTTGCTAGCTTGTTCGCTGGTGGTCGGTGTGGCTGGAGCCAGCCCTCTACAACCTCGAAACCCCTCCTGAGAGGGTCCAATGGCCCCCTGCCAGAGGGAGGAAGAGGCATACGCTGAACGAGAACGGGGAGCAGGAGGCAATACTCCATCCGAAGACGAACATGAGGAGGAGGTGCTGGAATGGCTGAGGGAGAACGAGTATCTTTGGCAGAAGGGACACAGGTCTATCGAGACCACAAAAGGAAAGCAGGCTGCTTGGAAGAGAAGCCGGAAGCCCTGGGCTACACTTCGGAGGAGCTCCTCGCGGTGGACAAGCACATGCACACCTGGTACGGGAAGCTGCACCTCAAGAAATGCTGGCCAGGTCGCGGTCAACGCTAACGACCCGAGAGACCTACCGTAATGGCAAGTGGGCAGCTTACTTGGAGGGTGAGATCCGCCACCGAGAGGAGCCAGCCCTCTCACAAGCTCTCTCTCAGGCAGCCTCGCAGAAAAGATAGTCCTCTTCTGGCCAAACGAGTCAAGCTTCCTGTGTCCACGCAGGTATCTGTGGAGGCGTGCCACGATGGAGACCCCCAACAGCTGCACTCCACCTGTGGCAGAGTGATAGGAGGACCGCCCTGACGTCAGTGGAGCAAGGAAGGGCAATTCCACCAGAACAACCCCATTTCCACCCCCAGCTCCACCTCCACAGAAAGCAGGCAGAGAGGCAGACTGGAGGGGCAAGATGCCACACTGTCCCTGCTGGAGATCAGGACACCATCAGAAGGCAGCGCCTAGATCTCCTCTCTCAGCTGGTACACACCAACGTACCCATCCTTCCAACGCGCAAAGCCCTTCGCTTCAACCTACGTACACACGCAGACCTGCTGAACATGTCCGAATCACAGGACCAGGTGATCAAGGACAGGATCCCTGGTCTTTCTTCACAACCCGCCAGACCCGCTGAACCTGCCTCCACCAGTCCAGGCTGCTCTCCACCCCAGTGATGTCACAGCAACTTCCAAGGCTTTCCACAGGCCTCACCAAAACCAAGGCTAACACGCACCAGGAGCTCCAGCAGCACAGGCAGCCTTCCCAGTCAGGCGACAGGTAACAATTGTATGCCATGGTGCCAACCGATGGCCAACTGATGCCACCGATCCACCGATGCTGACGCCGACAGATGCCACCCACCCGCCACACATGCCAACCAGGCCACACATGCCAACCAACGACCACAGATGCACCCAGTTCCCATCTCGCCTTGAGGCTGCAGACCAGACAGCCACACCTAACTCCACTTCCCCCACCCCACAGCCACCGGCTTCCAGAACAATCTGTCCATCGGGTGCGTTGGGCGGCTGGACACCCATGTCTGGAGGAAGGGCTCTCAACATCACCGGACTGAAGCCAGCTCTCTGAGAGCTTCTTCATCTACCGTCCCTGTGTCCTCTCAGGGCAGGCACCCCAAATGCCGCCTCAAAACCAGCACTCCCAGCAGCAGCCACCTTCCACAGCACATGACCCTTCAACCTGAGACCATGCGCACACGCCTCAGAGGTGACTCGAGAAGAGTGCCAGAGACTGGGTGGCTTACCTGTTGACTTATCTTGCCGGCGACACTTGGGTCATTTTTCTTTACCAGCTTTGCTATTAATATAGATTATCTTCTGTCACACACTTGCGCTTCTTTATTTTATTAAATAAAAGTCTTGGTGGAAAAACTTTTAGAAATAGTTTAAGCCTTTGCATGCTTGTGGGATGGGTAAGGGATAGCAGTGGGATGGCGCAGAGGATACCTGGTAGGCTGGGTAATAGCTGTTGAAGGGTAACTAGCTTGGATGGGCAGGGAATACCTTCTGGCGATGGGTTAATAGCTGTGGGATGGGCAGGGATACCCTTTGGGATGGGAAATAGCTGTGGGATGGAGGGATACCTTTGGGAGGTAATAGCTGTTGGGATGGTTAGGATACCTGTGGGATGGTAAGGATAGCTGTGGGATAGATACCCTCCATGCAAGCAATAGTGGGACCTGATGGTCCACCCTCCCAGGTGCCACAACCTTTGGCCTTATTATCAATACAATGTTAATCATTTCTTCCACAACATTCAACCTAAACACAACTCTTATTAAATGCCTGTCATTGTTGGGCACTCAACGTACATAGCCCAATCTCATCAGTGTGATGCAGACAGGCACTGAAGGAAGCATCCTTAAGCATCTATCATTCCTGTTTGCCACTACCACTGCTCCAGCTGGGAGTTGCAACCAGTTTTTCAGGAGGTTTGCGCTGCTTCTTCCCTTCGCGTGAAGTTCTGTTGGGGACTTGCACATCCGAAGATATTATCAGGTTTCGCCCTTGCCTCCATTTCACCAGGTCCATGTCCCTATTGCTTGTTGGAGGACCCAAGAGCCTGTTCTACTAACATTGGGTTAGTGGTGACCGCATGAAGATTGTGCAGAATGCAGCAAGCTTCCACGATCCTCCTCCACAGTCTCTGGGGTGATGCTGCATGGTGGTGGAGCCAGTACCTGACCCTGTTGGCGCAGGATGCCAAAGCGTTCTCCACACCGCAGCCTTGCCCTGTAACAGCCTGTAGTTGAAGATCCTTCTCTTTCACCAGGGTGAAGCGCATCTGGAGGTGTAGGGGCTTCAATGAGGTACGTTCGGAGGGAGAAGGCGTCAATCCCCCATGACTGAAGTGGGCACATCTTGTTGTAGTTGGCAGGATGCGGGGGGTCTCGATCTGGGAAGCCAGATGAGGTTGCCGTTCCAGGCCCCTCCTGAGGTCCACGTGCATTGTATACCTGGGCATCTGAAGCTTGACTCCGCTTGCCTGAAGCACTCGATGTACATGGACTTGTAGTCAGCATCGACGCATCGGCGAAGAGGCTGATGCTGAAGAAGGCCCTTGTATTTGAAATAAGTGGACCCGAGTTGGCTGGAGCTTTGCAGGCCACGTGCTTCCAGCATCTATGGCTCCAACGGTGTGGGGAAAGTTTCACTTCTGATACCCATGCTCTGAACTTGCTTCCAGCCTTCCATTCAGTGGAGGGAACTTGGAGGAGCTCCTCCGAGGTATTCTTACGGATGATGGTCTGCCACCACTTCCTCTGACCACAATGACTGGATGGTGGTTGTGTGCACCCTACCAGCCGTGACTGCATGCTCCTGTAGTTGGTCCCTGAGGCCAGGTGGCACGAGTGAGTGCCACCTTGAGCCCAGGGTCCGGGCTGGGGCTGGAAGTTGGTGCTCTTGCTGTTCACCTTGGTCTGCAGCTTTTCCAACAACTTCATCAAAACATGGCGTGCAGCATCCCAATGAAGTTCTGAATGCACAGTGCTCGTTCCCTCAACTCATCATCAGCTTGTTATAGGAGTCCGTACTCCTCGCTCTTCTGGTGATCCATCCTTCGGACCCAGAACACTTCTATAAGCCACCCTCCTTTTCCTCGAGCGTAGACAGTACTGAAAGAGCCTGTAGATAGGCCTCGCACTGTTCGTAGAACGATGTGGTACCTAAAAGGAGTGGTGTGATGATCCATGGTGGAAATGATGGATGCTGTGGAGAGCAAAGAGGCCAGATGAAGCTGACAGAGGTCTGCGACCGCAAGCTGCTTGGACTGAAAAGTGAGATCCAGGTGAAGTTTGCTCCCTTTTTATAGGAATATAGGTTTTCGCTAGGTCCTTTTGCATTTCTAGACATCTGCAACATCTAAATATCCGAGATACGTCCTCGCGAGACGTTTTTTCTATTTTAATGCTTGTATGCAAGCTGCATCCCTTTCAATCCTTTTCCTCCAATGGCACTAAGCTTTGTGTCGTTTCCGCGTCCGTTCGCTTCCACCTTGTTGCCGTTTTCCGCTGGAGTGAATTTGATGCGTATGGATGCGAGCATGATGCCTAGCAGATATAGCGGAGTGTAATGGAAATACGACAGATGTAGAATGGAGTCCCGTAGGCGTAGTGGATCAAAATGGACGCACGTTGGATTACATTTCCACTCAAAAGTTTTGTGCACTCAAACTTTTTGAGCGGATGAACTGTCAGGTCGACCGGAATGCTGGAACGGATTAAGAGAGAGAAAAACGGAGGCATGTGAATATGGCATTAACCAAGGGATGGCAAGTGTTTTTCTCCATTTTACATCCTCTTTCCATCCGTTGGTGCTGTGTGACAGGGGCTTAAAAAAGACATGAATGAAAGCAAATATACATGTCTCAGGATAATGTTGTAGGATCCAATCTGAGTCAGTCACTGGGACCAGAGTTTTAGTCTTCCAAGCTTTTGGACTCATGTTGGTGCCCATCTTCAGGGAACTTCTCTCTTTCTTCTTCTCTTTGGAAAGAAAGAAGATCCCTGAGGATGGCCTCCAGCACATGTCTGAAAGCTTGGAAGACTAAAACTCTGGTCCCGGTAACCGACTCAGATTGGATCCTGCTAAAAATACATCATACACTGGAAAAGGAATGAGGAAGCAGTAGGAAAAAAAGCAAACTCAAGCACCAAGTTTAAACTTTCAAAAACAATTTTATAAATCTATAAATAGGTTGGGGAAAATAAAATAATAGATTCATAAACTCAGTAGGTTAAATGCCATAGAAAATCTAAAAAAAAAAAAATTAAAGTCTGAAAGGAATGTGTGTTCTTATCACAAATTTTATAAGTTCATTTACCTCAAAATATGCCATTCTAGCAAGAAGTTGGATTCCTTAAAATTGTTCATTAAATAAAACTATACAATGAAAATATACTGAGCATATTTCTACTGCATGCTGAGAAGAGATAATATGAAATAAAGTAAAATTACCATATTGCATCTGAATGTCCCAAACATTTCACTTTGCTATGTAGATCTGTCATTTTCCTTCCATTCTGAGATTGAGTAATATTTGAAAATAAATATATTATAATAGAATTTTTATATTGAGATCATTATTTAAAATGCATTCATTTATTACATTTTATTCTACTTTTCTCTAACAGTTCAATACAGTTAATATCAGGATCTACTTGAATTTTATCCCAAACAACAACCCTAGATGGTAGACTGGATTTGGAAAGAAAGGTTGGCCAAAGTCAACCAGCAAAGTCATCTGAGCTTGGAATTTGACTGACTCTTTCCAATCTAACACTGTAGTAATGATAGGATTCCCATACTGGTTAACATAATCAGTAACAATAAGGGAGTATGTTGAAATTAAGGTCCTTGGTGTTCTCTGCACTTGGTTGTTTTCTTGGAGATGTTTCATCACACAAAGAAGATAACATCTTTAGTGCAAGTGATGATGTTACCTAGTTTGGGTAATGAAATGTCTTTAAGAAAACAATAAAGCTCAGAGAGCTCCAAGGACCTCTCATAACTAGTAACTTTTATGTAAATGGAATCCAGGTACACACTGGCCCATCTTTTTTTAAAAAAATGTGTTAATCCCATGTCACACTGCACCAACGGATGCAAAGAGGATGTAAAACAGACAAAAAAGCTTGCCATCCGTTGGTTAACGCGGTGGTTTACGGATGTACTCACTGCTCCGTTTTGCTTCCTCCTCATCCGTTCGTATCCGTTTAATGACTTCAGTCGCTTCAGAAAATTTTGAAGCTGCCAAAACTTTTGAGCGGAAATGTATCCATAGCATCATTCTGCTCACTCTGGCCATATCGGGGGACATCCGTTCTGCATCCATTTACGATTACTGCTATCTCCGTTAGGCATCCACTGTGCATCCGCACCAACTAAATCCATTCCAGCACGTAAATGGATGCAGGGAAGGAAGCAGAACGGACACAACAGGTTAAGTAGCACGGATGGAGAAAGGGTGAAAGCGGATTGCAGCTCATCCGCTCTGCATCCGCTCTGCATCGTCCGTCGTCTGCATGCCGCTCTGCATCCGCTCTGGCATCCGCTATCGGCATCCTCCTACGCATCCCTATCTGCAATCCTCTACGCATTCACGCTCCGCATCTGCATCCGCTCTTGCATCCTCTAACGCATCCTTCTAGCCGCATCCCTTAACGCATCTGCTTCTGCATCCTCTATGCATCCGCTCTGCGTCTCCCACGTCCGTTCCTTCCATGTTATCGCTCTGCTTATGCAAATTTATTTGGCCCCTTTTGAGAGCGGATAACAACGGATGGAACATTTTGCTCGTCCGTTGTGTCCTTTTTGCATCCGTTGGGCAGTGTGACATGGCCTTTAGGCTCTCAATGTAAACTAGATCACAAAATCAATTTCACTGGAAGTTTAGAACAATACTTTATTGAGAAATTCTTGCATATTTCTGCCAAGATCGCATCTTTTATTCTACAGTTTGGCATCCTCCCTATTATCCCAAAAGTGCTAGAGGAAGAAAATCAGAATATACAGCTTTGAACTGCCTATATACCACATCTGACAGCAATGCTTCTTGCTCAAATATTGTATTTTATTTTGGACTTTTTCCAAAGAAATTTTATTAATCTGAACTCAGACAGACTTATTCCTTAGCTGTTTTTCTCAAGTCCTAACTGTTGCTGGGGAGATGTGGAGAATTAGAGATAACCTTGGAAAAGAAATTTAGCAACATCTGAGTTAAACCTGGGAAGAGAATATCAGAAAGTTAAAATGGCTGTGCTATAATTATCTTTGATATAAGAGGGGGGGAAATAAATAGTCAAGCTTTCAAATTTTTGTTACTCTAACCTATGTCAATAAATTAGAGTTCTACTACTTCTTATGAACTCTGTTTTCTGGTCTAGTCCATCTCAAAGGGTTGACAAGAGATCTGAAAACTGTGACACTATACTAGATTTCAGAAATACTGTTAGTTTTTTAAATGCTACAATTCTGATTTTCCTTTTTTTATTTGGTTGCTTTTTACAGTAATGATATTTCAATTATTACTTTGAATATTATTTCGGAAAGCTGAGTGATAAATGAATAATGTCAGACATAGCTAGTTGCAGCCACAACTCACACCTGGGCTCATCAGTGAATTACAATTCTTAACACTTAGTTCATTTTCTTGGGTTAATTTGGCAGAAAACACCTCAACATGGCTCAAATAAATTAGAACTTTTGCTTCGGACAAGAGAAAAACATTGAACACAACTGTTTACTGACCACTCAAGTCTAAATACATAGAGATTTTATTCATCCTCATTGCTTTAAATTTGAAGGGTTTCCTCCCAATCATTCCATACTTTATGTGGCAATTGGTGGCCTTGAAGTCTCCTCACCTTGTTAGATTCAAATATTAGAAAAAGTATCTTCAGTTTTATGTCTTTTCCCTAAACGTGTCAAAGATAAGAGCTGAATCCCTGAATAAGTACCTGAATGCAATGACAGGCAATATTAAGAACAATAAACTGAAATGAAATCAAAATTACTAATTTAGTAATTTAATTATTAAAGTATAAAATGATTTGTCCCCATCTGCAGATAACAACCAGAAACACAGAAATCTTTCCCAAGCACTTAAACATGCATGCATGCTCCAATCATCACAAAAAGCAAACAAGAAGAGGCAGGGAAAAGAATGGGAAGGGGTAGCTGCATTAGAAAGAAAGGAAAATAAGAAGACTAACTAAACAGGATAGGAAAGAAAATATGGAGAAATCATAATCAGATTTTACAATAATGATCAAATTTTCTTAAAGTAGCAACCTTTCCTTGGCAACCATTAATTTTCAAAAGCATTTGTCTCCTGCCTAATCGGCAATGCCTTTATTTTTTTCTGTAAATATAAATTTTCTGCACACACATGCACATACTGCACAGACTCTCACACACAATTTCCAGGTAATTACTTGAAGAAAGTCCCTGCCACTTTTTCAGAAAAGAAAAAGGGTCTGTGTAGCATCTGAACAAGCCCTCAGTTAAAATGGCTACACAAGCATAAACGGAGAAAGTTAATGACAGTCACTATAAAATGGAAACCAGTCAAAAAGCAGTTAACATATTGAAAATATGTTTTTAATATGAATAGCAACTGAATTGAAATCAAAATGTTAAAACTGAATAAGATACTGGCCTATGACATTTCTGTGCAATATTCTTGAATATTTAGAAATTCAGCCTTGATTCAACTATTTACTAAGAAATCATTTGGTTTTTTTCCTTCAAAATTTTAAGTTTGTAAAATAAAACTAATAGTATGAAATCATGTATCTCCTTTATTTATCTGGAAGGAACATTGTTAAGTAAATGCTGTCAGTTAACTGTAATAAGATTTTTTTAAAATGTATTTTTGCAGTGTTATGGGAATTAAAATATTGGGAGCAGAAACTTTAGAAAATTCATGTTGAACATTTACGAACTTTTGAAATCCTAAAGAAACAGTTTCAAGTATTATACCATAATAGTAAAAAAATGAAGCAACCATGATATTTAGCAAAAGATCGAGAAGGAAATTAGACTAATAAGCAAATCTGAAAGCTTAATTGCCAGAAAGCTTTGACTGATGTGCAGATAAATAAATGTCAAAACATAAGAGAACAATGAAAAAGAGAAGAGCAATTGCAGTCGTATGACAGAAATGTTAACAATGGCTCAAATTCCACACAACCCCATTTTTGTTGTTGAGGGTGAAATTTTAGGAGCAACTTGTCATACATTTCCTTCAAACTGAGGTAATCACAGTACGCCAACTGTGAACCAGGAGTCAATTTCAAAATAGAATAGCAGCCACCATTTGAAATACTTTTTTCCCATTGAAATATACCAAGGAAGCAAAAATAGAAAAAAAATGTAAACAGTTACACTAATAAATCTGAAAATAATTTTTCCACATATATAAATTGCTATGAAAATACCCTAAATAAGATAAAATATGATTAACTGTTACTAGAATGAAACATGATATAGCGTTTTAGTTCAGCAATGTTTAAATTGTATTTTTAAAAATATAATTGCATTAGCTGACTTAAAATCAAGGGTTTTTGTTTGTTTGTTGAAGACATGGAATAATTCTTTAGGAAATCCTAATTTGAGGTTCAAATCCAGGGAAAATAGGCATGAAATCTATTCAGGGGGGAATCACTGTGCTTACATTCTATTGTAATATTCTTATCCAATGATATGGAACAACATCAGTGGTTCTTTAAAAGAAAGTTCAGAAACCCTGGGAAAGATTATGATAATGAAAAAAAAAGCCTCATATTGCCATTTTTTCAGAAGGCAACTGGACTTTCTTGTTTTTTCTTTTGAAGATGTTTTGCTTCTCATCCAAGAAGTACAATATTAATGCAATATCGGGTTTTCAATTCAATTGCATAGAATGTGAAGGATGCGTGTTTGTTTTTTTTATTTTTATAATTATAATGTACACTGAAGATGGTATTTAATTTCATTGTACAAGGTGCAATGACAATAAATTAAAGTAAACTTTGAGATAACCATGACTTACATGACTGAGAATCTCTACAGACCTCATATTGCCAGTATCTTGCTTGTTAACTACTACATGCTGCTAGCAGGGAGGTGGGTAGAAAATGGAAAATGGTAGAAGGAACAAATGTTTTTGAATGTCTTGCATAATTTAAAATTAACACATGTAGTAAAGAACCCAAAGGACACCTGTTATTTTCATAGATGCATAAATTATCATAAATTATTATATAATTTAAAAAATTTAAAAAATATTTAATCAAGGTATAATTTGTTATTAGATATTCAGTTTTAAATGAACATCTGAAAAATTCAGTACCATGTTAAGTTTCCTACGTTCTCACCAACATGAATGAGATGAACATTTATTGCCATTCACTAGATTTGAACAATACCAAGCATAAATTCTGAATCCCACCAATTTCAAGAATATGGGTTCCCTTCTAGCAAAGAGTTGCCTTCAGGGTAGTGCTTCCTCCTTCTACTTTAAGGAAATCAATTATAATTATGACTAATACTAAGCAGGATTTCCTACAATATAGAATATAACCGTGATGTTTGAAGCTATGTAACAATTAGGTAGTTTTACAACGTTATTTGCAGTCAGACAAACATCATTTCACACACAAACACCTGAATAAAAACATCCCAGCTCTTGTAATCCAGGACAAACAAGTTCCCTTTGCTACTTTCAGGAGGAAGGAAAAGAAAAACAAGAGAGATGCTTATGTTGCAAAAAGCAGGAAAGCTTTTTCTGATATTTTCTGATTAAACTGACTGAGACTGATTCCACACTGCTCAAGATAAGATATAAACTACCTAAATACAAGAAGTACATCAATAGTGATTGTAGAAGGAAGAGTTACTTAAAGCAGCTGAGAGTTGCATAGTCTTTGTTATATATGCTCATGATAAGACATGATAAACCAGTTTATTCAGGTCAGGCTATTTCTATGAGCTGAGCAATAGTCCTCTGAAATTTCCTTTCCAAAACCATGAAAAATAAATAATGAAAAAATAGTTTCCAATCATGATGAAGAGATTAAGATGCAGTCAGCATCTTAATGCATTCCCTCTCTCATCAAGCAAAAGTGAAAAGCTTTACCAATTATTGGAAGAGAGTGGATGGCAATTTATTTTTAGCATTCACATTTTTTTTTATTGTATAACAAAGTCTTCTGAAGAAATAGAAGATAGATCAAAGCCTTGGGCACAGGTTAATGTGATTCAAATGTAAACAAAAGAATGAAGTTAATTTAAAAAGTTGATAGCATAGAAAACATAATGCAAGTCCTTCTATCCAGTAAGGTACATAATAATACTGTAATAGTGTAGTGCAGGTATGCCTTGGGTGTAATAAAACAAAGGCGCAAGGAAATATAGGATAGAGTTAATATAATTTCCAAAGTTATTTTTGATACATACTGTAAATACGTCTAAAGCACATAGCATAAAATGCCTATTTTTTATAAAGAATTATGTGAGTATTCTTTTAGTGAATTAGTGAATATTCTTACGATGCATGCATAATGACTTCATTAGCCACAAGAATTTACTTTTTTATAAAATGTTTATTTGCAGCTAAAACACATGTCTATTTCTCTTTCTTGCTCGGACTTTATTACAACCACGATAGTGAAATATTGCTACTTATATTTCAGCGAACCATCTTTCCTGATCAATATTGAAAAGCATAATAAAGTAATATTTATGCTTTATATTATTTAAAAATATAAATATTTTATATTGACAATTAATAGACAATAATTTCTTTAATGCATACTGTCAAAACAGTATTTTAAAATGTCAATTGAAATGTCCAAGTTTGTTTTCAACAAACAAGTAAATATTAGCATTTGTACTCACTTCCACAAACATACTTGCCTTATAGATGAGATTTTATATTTTATTAGAAACTGTAAATTGCATTTTTCAATTACTATATTTCATTTGAACAATAGTTTCAACTTTTCCTTATATAAAAGCTGATTTTGAGTGTTCATGAACCTTTGTAAAATATATGATGATATTTTTTTTCCAAAGAAGTTTTTTCTCCTGGCACAAATGCTAGCTAAAGTAACACACACAATATAATAAAGTTGTTATGAAGAGTGGACTTGCTTGTATATTAATTGTAGCCAAATTATACTTTTTGGCAATATTGGTATAATAGTCAGTTGAAATTCAATGTACATTCTTCAGAATACTAGAGTTATGGTCTTATTAAAATTGTATATAAATGTGTGTGTTTATGTGTGTATGGATGGATGGATAACACTATTGACATCACTTACAGAAAGCTTTCCAATACATTGTGGTAAATACAAAATCCTATTAAATGAATAAATCAGCCTGGAAAACCTATGGGATGACTTTGGTGCGCTTTCAATGTTAATCAGTGACTTTTTTATAGTAATACTTACTCTCACAGAGGCCTCATAATGGACATTGAATATACTGTGTTGTGCCCAACCTCACCTACTCTTTCTTTTCTCAAAAGACAAGGCACATCTGCCACCTGCTCTACTCTGAGTCCCAGAAACAACTGTCGAGCAGCAAAAAGATTGATTATCAGTCAAATAGTATTCCAGTGCACCAGATTTTGGTAGGTTAAGCTTGCTGATCCAGCAAGAGTTGGTGTGAAATTTTCAGTAATGTGTGCCAATATTTTGGTGCGAAAGGAACAGCAGTGCATGTCATGATGAAATACAGCCAAAAATTGCAGACAAAGCAGAGAAGTTTTTGTTGAGTGCAAACAAAGCAGAGATCAAGAAAGAACAAAAAAATGCTGCTTGGATTTGGAAATCTCAGTGGTCGATAATATATTTAGAAAAGTTGCACATTGTTCAAAAAATATTATACTGTTCTACTGCTTATTTATAAAAAGGATGGCAATATTAGGTTCTGCTGAATTTAAGGTATAATGCAAAGGTAATATTGATTATTATGATAAATACAAAGATAATTCATTACAAGAATTTTAAAAATGAGAAAGGATATTTGCTTAATTTGCATCTTCTTATTCAGTTAATGTATTAAAACACATTCAGTGGATTATTTGGATTCTATTCAGGAAAACTGTCACATCATCTATAATATGACACTACATGAATAATTCATGAGCAATTGACTACTTATTACAGATATAATATCTTCAAAAATACTAAAGATACATGGATATATTGCACTGCTCACCAAATAGATTTAAATTAAATATTTCAATCATCCAAACATAATAAATACAACCCTTTTGCTTAACAAGGTTTTATTAAGGATGTCAGGGATAATCATTTTGGGACACATTTTCTGCCTATTTTGAAGTCTAATTTGCTACTTATGTGGAACTCAATTTCTTTAAAATACACTCAAGATTTTTTCTCCATTTCAGATTTTCAGCATTCAGTTAAAAGTTTTAAGAAAAAGGAATTTAATAATATGCTTTATATGACATTCATTTTAAAATACTTATATATTGATGTCATAAATGTTTTCATCAATATTAAACATAATCTATTACAGAAAGCTTGAAAAGATATAATGAAATCTACTTGTAGCTCAGCTAAAAATTTGGACTTATCTTCTAAAAATATTATTCATATAAAAATTAATTCAACTGCAATATTTTCAATTATGAATCATATTTCTTTTTATTTTATTAACGGTATGATATTAAAATTGTTGTTTTTCTCATTCCATCTTATGATGAAGCTTTAATTTAGCTAATTATTTTGTTTCTTAATATTTTAAATCCCAACTATGTGCAATAATTTAATACCAATTTCTAACACTATACAGCATTTTGTATTGAAATTTCCTAATAATTTAATCCAGAAGAACACAGTTCAAATTAAAAACTATGCACGGTATATTATTCAACATTTTATTCTTGAATTCCCCCAAAAAACTGTTACAAGAATTAATTACAAGAGATAATGGCTTCAGAAACTGAATATTTTTTTTAAATGCTTTACATTTCAAAATGCAATGGTAACTACAAAAATAAATTTTTGTATAAATTTAGGCTGAATATTACACATTCCCGCATAAAACATCTGATAATTATTTTAATGCTTTGTCTTAATAAAGCTCAGATGACTAAATTAATAAAGAACTCACACTCTGAACTATTATTTTTGCTGGTGTAATAAGCTTAATGAATTGTGTCTGTAAGATGTCAGTGAAACTAAATAGTAAATTCAATAATCTCTGATTTAATTTATTATATTTTCATCATTTAACCTCCTGCAGGCTCCCTAATGTCTATTCAAATCTATATTAAATTAAGCACCAATGCTAATGAAGGGCAATGAACATGGCTGTCAGTAGATTTTTCTTTCATTAAGCACATTATCCTCTTACTGAGCTGTAAATGAGTAAACATTAGTTTTGTTAAACCATGCAAAAAGACAGGATGAAAATCGTTTTTAATTGCACCCCTTAATCCACTGACTGTGACATTTTTTACCTTTGATTTTTTTGAATGGATTTGAAAAGGGCTCTCCAGTTGAAATATAAACGTCAGCATCATGGGGTATGTCTATAGCACTCAGGACTTCAGTGCCGTCTGCCAAGAAGATTCGTCGGGCAGCCATATTCAGCTTCAGCTTTTCAGTGCATTCCTCTAGCAGCTAAATGAACAGAATAAGGTAAGAAAAATTAAGAACAGAAATAGATTTCTGCTATTAATCAAGAATCAAAACTGGGAAACTAGTGTTTCTGTTACCTCCCGAAATATACAATATATAGAGTCAGTTGCCAAGCAAGCTGTCAATTTACTATTGTCACCACTGTATGAACCATGAAAAAAGATTTCACATTATACATTACTTGGGTGGCTTTGTTTTTATATATATATTACATTTAATGTAAAAAGAACCACAGTGTTTACACTAACGCTATGCACTGTTTCATTTCAAAATAAATAAAATCCTTATCTTTTCTGAGTTTGAGAAGCATATCCAAATAAATAATAGAGATACTTACCAATTTAATGGAAAGTGGCACAGTAACTTTGGCACATATATTTATTGCACCATTTTTATAAGCAGTTACTCTGAGTGTCTGTGGTTTCTGTCTAAAAATTTGGGATATCTCAGAGGCCTTCCCAGTAAAGTGCAGTTTTGAGGAAGAAAAGTGTTGACATCTGCTGCAAAATAATTCCAATTCAATTGAATAAGAAAGTAATTAGAACATACCATGTATCTATTCTGAAATTACATTGTCTTTCTTAGTAATTGTTTGGCTTATTACTTTTACATTTTAGACAAAATTCAAGGTGACAAGTATTTTTATAAGTTAATGGAAAATTATGAACTATTGTTTCACATTTAATTTGTGTGTAAGATCTAGAAATTCAAATTTAAAATTGCTATTGTCAATTTTTGAATCTATCTTTACTAAAAGTATCTGAATTCAGGATTCCACTGATTTCTGCCTTAATTTTTGTTTTAATTACTGTTTAAACAGAAACAATTTTTGATTTCTATATTTATAATATTGTAATGATTCATTAAAAATCTCTGTTCAAACAGTTATAGTCTAAGTACCACATTATTGATTTGAAAATAAATGTATCTTCAGTAGCATTTGTAATGTAATGTTCATAGGAATGCATTGTTAAACTCCATTATTCAAAATACAACTGAATGCTCAGTATTCATATAACTCATATATTTTAAGTTATTTAAAAGAACAAGCAAACAAAAAGGTTTAGATAAAATTATTTTTGCATAGATTTGGCATTAATGAAAGTTTGTTATTAGGCAAGCTAAGAAAGAAATGTATTCTTCTTACCCTTCCAAATTAATTTGCTGATTGCAAATAATATTTTGTACAATGCCAGGGTATTTAAGTACTCACTGTTTTCAATTTAAAATATAACAACAGTATCTCTTTGACTTTTGTGATACTTGCAAGCACTGTTGACATTTCTATAATTTCTCTCTGCAACTAATATTTGTGGAAGGCTAACTAGCTTTCAAGGGGTTTTATGGATTTTTTTTCATTTTATATTAGGAGCAGAGGGTAATAGTAACACAGCAGTACAGTTACATCTTATAACAAAGGAATGTTACAATTCATTTTGTGGGAAATAGATTTTTACATAAATATCATAGGGGAGAAATCTAATAAATGTAGTTGAAATATATTCAGGTAACATAGAAATGTTCATGATGAAAAGTTCATTCCCTTTCTACATGATGACCATATTCCAGTATTCCAGTGTATCTTCTATCCCTTCTCCTCTTCCATCTTAACCTACCCAACCCATTTTCTGTTATCAAATAATGATCTTTTTGCATGTGATGCATTTTAATGAGGGGGAAAATAATATGGACTGCATGGAGGGAGAGTTGTGTAGCAATCATTAGATATGTGTTAAAGAACAATGAAATTGTCATATTTGGCTCTTATTGGTGTCAAAATTACTTTATACATAGTAATCTAAAAGAGAATATGTATTTTTTTCACTCATGTGAAACCTTCCTATACAATATATTTGTGACATTGAAACAGTTTTCAAAAGCCAAATATAGAAATCCTAAATACAGTTTACAAGAAAATACTTACAGTGATTTCAGAGTAGCTAACTTGTAAGAAAAATACTTAGAAATGCCCAGTAATATTACCACATACCAAAAATATAAATACATACTGCACTTTAACTATAATTTTGCCAATTAAATCATCCTGACTTTGTTGAAAAACAATAAAATAAGAACAAGCACACTCATATTTAAAAGGAACAAGGAACAAATTTGATTACCTTAGCTGACCTGATGGAGCACTGATAGGTCTGTTTCCCTTGTATGGGGATGTAAGGCAGAAATTGTTTGTACTATTTGATTCGTAGCAAGCTAGTTTTGATTTTCTATCGTTTTTCTGAACCAGTTTTGTTTGATGTATGGAACTATCTTGAAATCCTGACCTTCTTGATACTTCCAATGATTGGGGAGGACTCTTAGGGCCAAGTAGAGACTTTCTTTGCTTTTCTTCTGTTTTTTTAGCTTTGTTTGTAAAGGGCATGATTAATTTTCTGGAAGAAAGAAAAGGTAATAAAAAGGATATCGCTTGATATCACAGTAGGATAAAGGTAACATGGAAACACAGTTACATACACTACCACCCACAAGTTTGGAAATAGTTAAATTAAATCAAATAGTTCATCTAACCCCTAGAAAAGGAATATAGATAAAGAAATTATAACTATTAAAGAGGCAAATGCTATCAAAACACTTTTGAGTTTTTAAATTAACACCCTTACAGCTATATTCATTCATTTATTTAAATTATTTATATACCTGCACACAATAACAAGGAGACCAGACCAAGAAATTCATTGTGGCCTGTGATCAATTTATCTCTATGGCTTTTTCCCCTGTACAAGTCATGCAAGCCCATTTTAAGGGCCTGTCACACTGGCCGACGGATGCAAAACGTTTCTAAAAAGGACACAGCAGACGAGAAAATGTTCCATCCGTTGTTATCCACTCTCAAAAGTGCCCCGAATTTGCAGAACAAGAGCAGACAACAACGGAAAGGAACGGACGGGGGGAGGATGTAGCCAGGATGTAAAATGGATGCTCCATGGAAGCCTAGCGGATGAAGCGAGAATGGGAGCGATGGCACAAGTCGGCGTGGGGCTTCCGGGGGAGGCACAGTAGATAGCGGAGGCGCAAGCGTGAAAAATGCGGATGCAGAGCAGCATGCCAGGAGCAGATGAAGGCAGATGCATAGTAGCGGAAAGCCTAGCGGACAAGCGCTAGTAGGATGCACAAGCGTTCAACGTGGCGCATATGGGGGAAGGATGCCATTGCCGTCAAGCTCGCAGATAGTAAAGGAAGGCCAAGCCTCACAAGCAGGTCACGGCATTCAGAGGAAAGAACACATGCTTTGCAGGCACAGCCAGCCAGCCAGCCAGCCAGCCAGCCCAGCCGCAGCAAAGCCAACAACCTAACAACTCATTAGGAGAAGAAGAGAAAGCCTCTGCACATCCTTGCTGCGCAAGCACGCTAGGCAAGAGGGAATAGGGTTCCAGACCGAATGGCCCGTCACCTCCATGGCCCTGACCCTTGCTGCTTCGCTGGGGCTTGTTTTCTGCTGGCTGGGGCTGACTACTTCTGTGCTCGGAAGCTTCGTGGCTGGCGGCTGCTCGCTTGGTGCTGGTAGCTTTCTGCAGTCGCTGTACTCTGCTGGTGAGGGTGCTGCTCTGCTGTGCTTACTTGGCTGGTTGCTGTTTCCTGGTGCTAGGGGTTCGCTGCTGGGTGCTTACTTTGGCTGAGTGCTGCTCCTGGTGCTGGTGCTTCCTGCTGTCCTTACTCTGGCTGGCGCTGCTCCTGATGCTGGTCAGCTTCTGCCTGGTGCTTACTCTGATGGCGGCTGGCTCCTGGTCCTGCTGGTCCTGCTGGTTGCTCACTGGTGCCTCCTGGTGGCTGGCTGGTGCTCCTGGTCCTCGCTGGTGGCTCCTGGTTCCTGCTGTCCTGCTGGTGCTGCTGGCAACTGCTGGGTAGCTTACGGCTGTGCTCAGCTGCTCCTGGTCCTGCTGGTGGCACTGCGGCAGTGCTGGTGCTTTACTCATTAAACTGCTGCTGCTCCTGGTCCTGCTGGGTGCTGTGGGTGATGCTGGTGGCTGCTGGTCTGCTGGATGCTAGCTGGTCGCATCGCTTTTGCCTGATACAGTTGTTGTTAGCTGCTTGCTCGTGGTGGTGGTGTTGGAGGAGCCACCCCTACAACCTCAAGCCCTCTGATTGAGGGCCCAGATGGCCCTGCCAGAGGGAAGGAAGAGGAGGAACGGGAGAAGGGAATACTACATCGAAGAGGAACATGAGGATTGAGGTAGATTCCGGAGATGCTGAGGGGGGGTTCTTCAGGAGCAGGCTTTCGAGACACCGGGGAGGCTGGCTTGGAGGAGGTGGAGAGAGCGCATGGGCTATCACTTAAGGAGGTTGCTCCTTGGCTGGTAGACAGCACATGCCACACGGAGCTGGTTATGGGGAGCTGCACCTCAAGAAATCGTGGCCGAGGTCGGCCGGTCAAGCTAAACCGGACCGAGAGACCTACGTGATGGCCAAGTGCAGTTTTTGGAGGGTGAGATCCG
>BHFT01025190.1:0-46238 GCA_004320025.1 Laticauda laticaudata | reverse complement strand
AACTTTAAAAGCACTACAATGACGTGGGATAATACCCGAAGGAAGCTGAACAGCATACATGTAAGTACCCACGAAAATTTAAAAAAACATAGATATATATACATATATATATGTATGTATGTATGTATAGTATTTAGGTTTCTTCGGGTATTTTCCCAAGTCTTAATATTTGTGATTTTATTATAGCGACGTTTCAGCAGAATCTCATCTGCCATTCTCAGATGAGATTCTGCGAAAACGTCGCTATAATAAAAGCACAAATATTAAGACGTGGGAAAATACCCAAAGAAATCTAAATACCATACTTATAAATACCCACGAAAACATAAGAAAACAAAGAGAGAAAGAGAGAGAATGAGCATAAAAATCGTTTTAACAAAGAATTTCACTACATTTCCTTATCAGAACATGGTAAGAAAAAGAGTGGTCCTGCCAAGTCTTACTCTGCTGTATTAAGAAAACTTAACCTAGTTTTTTTAACAAAATAGGCATTAATTCCTTTGGCAATTCAAATCCTTCTCAATTTAGTAGAACTGCCTTGGGCCTGACTTGTGAACACAGCAAAGATTCACCAGATAACTTGATAACCGTTTGAAAAGGATGAAATAGAAATAATAAGATTGAAATTTGCCAGTGCATTGCAATAACCTGATACCCAGATATAGCCAGTCAGAATTGGACCTTGCTGAAGGACCAGTACGTGCCTGGTTTTATTTTGAAAGAATGAAATGGTGGAAAGAATGAATGAGAAGTTTTTGGCCATTGACTGAATTTCAGAACAATATCTAATAGGAAATTAAAACACAACAGAGTTTCTTATTTCTTGCCTGATTCCTACAAATCTAATGCAGCACGGGGCAGGAGCATTTTAATTAATTACTCCTATTGTAATGAAGACATATAGCTCACAATTAAGTTGCTTAGATCACTTCACAGAGGCACATGTCATTTGTAAGTATTTATTGCACTTCGAACATGTTTTGATTGCCAGTTTTATTCATGGCATGGTTTTCTGCTTCTTTTTACAGGTACCATACCAGATATCCTATTGATTCTGTGAAACCCATTTACAAAAAAGGGAGAAAATGGTGCAAAGTTCATATGCCTGTATCTCATCCAGTACTTAAAGATAATGTTACTTATGGATCAAAGCCCCTTCGTTTTAACCACTGAAGAAGAGTGCAGCTTGAGTTGACGGTAAATGACAATAATCCATCCTGTGTACATCATAGATGTGTTGTAGATTCTGGAAGAAACAAACTGATTGCAGTTGATTATGTTGTTTTGCTGGAGCCTGGGAGGGCTAGTTGAACAACCAATTTGTCGTCTCTATGGAGGCATGTCTTATTTTTGTGTATTTCATTTTTGAGATGAATTTTGTGTCATGACCTTTTTTCAATAGCCTGTATGCTTTGCATCCTATACTACGTTGAACTAATTGCTGAAGAATACAATCATATAATATAAGATTTGGAAGAGTACTTTTTTAAAAAATCATATAGTCCAGATCCCTGCCCATTACAAGAATCACCAGTGGTTAAACATCTCCAGAAAATGTTCACTATCTCCTAAGGTAATCTATTGCTGAATGGCATAACATTAAGTTTTCCTGTACAACCACAATTGGATTCCTTGTAATTTAAGTCATCGTTTTTCATCCTATCAAGATTTCTCTTCCTTACAGTTCCTTTATTATCTGGTTACTGTCCTATGGACATACTCTACTTTGTCATTCCTAAAATATACATCAAAAATTGGATGCAATATCTTCTCTGTGGTCTGACATCCGTTTTGACTCTGTTTTTGTGGTTGCAACCAAGGATTGCATTTGATTTTTTTGTAACTATTGTGCAGGACTCCCAGATTCTTCTTGCATATACTCCTGCCCAGTATACTTTCCCATCCCCAATGTTATATTCATGTGTTTGATTTATTGTAAATGTCTGGAAATTCCCAGCCATCCAGGTCATGGCTGTCCCAAAAGTGCTTTTTCAAAAGGCAACTGCACTTTCTTAGTCCAGGAAACTTCTTCAATTCTGACTGAATGGTGGAGGATGGCAGGATTTATATTTCTTGTAGTTATCGGGTCGTTGACACTCTTAAGAGTCATTGAGGCCACTTGGAGGTTTATCTGTGCCCTCAGGGTCACCCGAATAGTGCAAATGGGTGTGGAATGACTCTACTCTCAAAAAGAGTGCAAACTGAACATGTTTTTAAAATACGGATCACAAGGATGTAGACTGATTTCACACTGATTTATTGAATCAAAAAAATATAGATGTTATAAGTACAAAATAATTGCAATGTCAGGACATAACTTCCTTAATTATCTTGTGCTTGTGATCTTCACAACATGAAGGGTAAGTCAATGTTCTTCTCTCCGTTTCCAAAATAGATATAACCATGCTGTTTAGTATTAGGAACATGGTAGAATGTGAGTCCAGGCCAGAGTAGACTTCGCAGCACTACTATTCTGCTTCCTTTCTCTACTTGGATGCTCCAAGACCCTATAAAAAAAACAAATGTTTACAAATATCACCATATACGATGAGAGCACATACTTTAACAGAAAAACAGCAACAGACGAATTAGTAGCAGCAAACAGGTATACTTTGTTCCACACAATCTATGAACAGTAATTTCTTGGGAAACCACAGTAATCTTTCCTGTATAAAATGCAACATCTCACCATTATTGCTGTGTGTTGTTCACATATTGGAAATGGAAAAAAAAATACAATATTCTTGTGTCATCTTAATCTTCATGCAGTTCTTCCCATTAGATTTAAGGTTTTAAAATATACAAATTATAAAATATACAAAATTTGTAAAATATACAAATTATACCATGAACAGTAATATTCATCTAGCTAAAATAAATCTCGTAATATCTATAAAAGTCTCCCCTACTCCAGCAGTATTAATTTGCCTCTGTGGATATTTTGCACTTGTTTCATTACGCAAAGTTAGTCGTCTTCTAATAATGGCAATCCCTTCTTAAATTTGTAGCAAGGTACAAGGAAGAGGGAAGTGCTCTTTCCCCCGAAAGCAAGAATTCATATGTATTGAATATCATAGTACTGTGTTTTGAATTGTGATGAGGTATTATTCTCAGGATAAAATTAGTGCTTTAGTTCCCGAAAAGAAAAAGACACTGCAGAGAGAGAGAGAGAGTCACAAAGCCTCCTTTAGTTTATAGAACAATTCCTTTTCCTTGGTGTCTTATGTGGTTAAAACTTTGAAGAAAAGGAGTATTAAGGTAGTAAAAGGATTAGTTTCAATGTTAATTATGCTTTGGTGATGCCAAGAATATTAAAGTATAATTCAAACCTAGACCGATCAATGGGTTCTGAACTAATAACCAAATAACAATGGGAGTGAAAAAAGGAGTATTACAGTGGATATGCTTCATCCAAAGAAACTTGACAAAATTGGAGAATAATTCCAATAATTATTGAAGAGAAATATTCACAAATGGAAATGTTCAATTTTCTAGCCCCTAGGAAAAAAACTGTAGATATCTTAATACAATGCTATTCTTGTGGCAAATTCTTGGTGCTTTCTGAATTCCATATCAAAATGAGTGTTCAAGAATCTACATTTGAATACTGAATACATAAATAATACTGATCCCTATACTGTAACTCTGGTGTTAAGATAATAATTTACTCAATGGTGCTCTTTTGAATACTTCAATGACACACACTATTATTTTCTGAAAGTTGAGCTGATCAGTCCCTTCAATTCAACCTAAAATAATGATCTGTGTCTTTCCCCCATCCCATTTAATTTCCACCACACACTCTCCTTGGGATATCCTCTTTGGGAGTGCCATTATAAAGGCCATTCACAAATTACAGCTGGTGAATAGAGCAGCTGCTTCCTTTATAAGAAGAAAACTACATAACAAGCACAACTTTTTTACCCATTTCCTGCCAAACAAATGTCAGATCTGCTGTTTCTCCTTTGTTAAACTTGAAGCCTCACCTAATCCAAGACTGAGCACTACCTTTTTTGTTAACAATCAACACAAATAATTTACATAATCAAGTTCAAGGTGGAATGTAATGAAATTTTAACTATTAAGTATTTTATCAAGTAAGGAGACACAGTTTCTTTAAAGTTTCCTTTAAAAGATCGGTCATTCAATTTAAATTCAAATTGTCTACAGAGAAAGGTAATTTTCATAGGTATTTTTAAAGATAGCTGCCGTGGTGCTTTTGAGTTGTTACCAGCATCTAACCATGATCAGGAAGCAAATGACAAGAAGCATTACAGGAGGAAAAACTTTTTCAGAACATTGATAAATCATGACTGAAAACCAAACAAATACTCTGAGATCTATGAAAAAACCTGGTTTTTGCCACATAGAATACTCTAGTGTAAAGGGCTGTTATTGTTGCTGCTTTTTCATCCAACTGTTTTGTTTCAGTATATGATATGTAAGCCATCCAAATGTCAAATTTATCACATGCAGAATAAAGAATTATAGTATGCATTTTATAGTTTTTTCAATACTCAGAAATTCTCAGAGGGAGAGAAAATCCTTTAAAATGTGTTGAATCATGAGCATGATTACTTTGTGTGATCTTTCAGCCATTTTTAATACCAACAACAATAACCTGCATCAGTTCTGCAGGTTTGGAAATGGGAGGTTGAGGTGATCCTCCTTTCACTGTGACTAATTCCAGGCGGTGCTAGTGGGGAATGGGCAGTCAATCCATAGGCCCCTGCAGTGTGGGGTGTCTCAGGGCTTGGGTCTCTCCCCTCTCAACATCTACATGAAGCCGCTGATTAACTGTCTTTGGCTCAATCCTGACAAGAAGGAAAGGGCTCTGGGTTTCTGGCCCCTTAGGGTCTGGTGACTTGTCATCTTTGATTCTGGATGGGGTTGCACTGATGCACTAATCTGCAGGTCTTCTATTCCAGCTGTGCCTTTTCCTGTACTGGGAGGCCCCACTCATGGTCATTCATGCCTTCGTCACCTCCCAATTGGATTATTGCAATGTGTTTTATGTGGGCTGGCCTTGAAGACCTCTCAGAAATCGTAACTGGTCCAGAATGCAGCTGCGGCACACATAGTATTAGGTGCCCATTGGTTCATCCATGTTACACCTCTATTGCAAAAGCTGAACTGGCTACCGGTTCTCTTCTGGATGTAATTCAAGGTACTAGTTATCACCTTTAAAGGATCTGGTTATTTGCAGGGCTGGCTTTTCCTGAGAATATCTGTCTGTCCCACTAGAACTGAGAGGGATGAGAGAAACTGACTGGCTCAAGATCACACAGCTGCTTTGTGCCTAAGGTGAAACTAGAATTTACAGTCTCCCAGTTTCTAGCCTGATGCAAGGCTTGCTTTCCTTGTACTGTGGCAAATGTTAATCTCTGCTAACCTCTTTTAATTACTAGCTTAATTAATTGGACAAGTCTGATATGTTTATAAGTAAAACGGGCACTTCCTAGCTCTATTATCAGTACTGAAGTATTATCGGTGGATAGAGGGAAGCAGTAGTAAGTAACACAAATCTTCAAGTAGCCGACAGGACACCCCAGCTGCATTATGTCAGCTATGTTGAAGATCAAGTCTATAATACTGGTATATTCATGAAAAAGGCTTTGCAGAGTTACTTCTTAAATATTTTTAAAATAATAAAAGAAAATTTGCTTTTCAAGCTGCACTTGGCAAAGATACCCAAACTTAGTGTTGCCTCAATTTTTTTTTATAAATGGCCTGACTGAGCTCCAAAAGGGGAAAGAGGTGTGGGAGGAAAGAGCCTGGGAAAATTATCCTTTGGATGAAGATTGTGAACTTCCGATTCCCTCTCTGGAGCAGGCTACAGTCTACCCTGCCAAATATGGGTGGGAATGCTAGGGAGGTGCCTACAATTTTGTAAACGAGACATTGCTTGGAATGTTATTTTGCTCAACCAACCACTGCCTTTTTTGATGGAACATCTGTCAGAAACCATCTACCTCCCTCTCAGCTTCTGCTTTTTGTCTAGTCTGTCACCAAATTTGTATCTATCTCACCCTAATATCTGCCTGGTCTTCAGCCTGAAACATCTACTGTAATTTAGTTATGGAGATTATTTTAAAAACTAATGTTAAACTGGGAACCTCTTGAAACAACCGAGAGCTGATCCACTTCAAATCCACTCTTCCATAACACTGCTGCTTTGGATGTATTTCAAAGTTTATGTTCTGGTGTGGTGCCTGGCAGGAAAGCAAGTAAGTCATCATTTAGTAAAATTTGACAGTCCCAAAAGGTAGTATCAGGATAATAAAAACAAGAACACCTGACTCAGAAGTTATTACAATTAAGAGAATAGCAGAATTATACTAACACACATTTATGACGCATATAAAATTGGCTAAGTTCATAGACACTTGTGTCTTTTATTGGTCATCACTTCCCAGATGGTAGAATTTCAACAGAACTACATTAATGTATTTCTGCAGCGTTCATATGTGAAGTTCCATTTAGATTTTATACTGCTTGTATCTTTCCCTATATATTTAGCACAGCAATAACACTTAGACTTGTATACCTTTTCATAGTGCTTTACAGCCCTCTCTAAGCAGTTTACAGAGTCAGCATATTGCCCCCAACAATTTGGATCTTCATTTTACCGACCTCAGGAGGATGGAAGGATGAGTCAACCTTGAGACTGTCAGAATCAAACTGCTGGCAGTTCTGCATTCTAACCACTGCACCAACTTGGTTCTATAGATATCATTATAGTATCAAATAGAGTATCAATATTATATAACTGTAGTATAATTTTCCCAAAGCTTATGCGCTTTGCACAGATTTAACTGGAAGGGCAACCCATATTATCCATAGAATGGTGTTTAATATGATGCATTATTAACATAATTCTCCCACAGAAGAGATTAGCCCTGACCTATTGGCATTTAGAAAATCCTTGAAAACATGGTTCTTCCAGTACATTTGGTGATCCCAGGAAAAGGGGAGCCCACAAGATTGTTAACATTGGATGTGGGACGCTGCTCATTCCACTCACTTATTTCTATTTGTGCTTTGTTTTAATTGGCTGTCTTATTGTATGCCACCCAGAGTCACATTTGTGAGATGGGTATTTATATAAGTCTGATAAAAAATAGCACATAATTAAAATTATTTATGCCTTTCAAAACATAGCTGAATTTATTTTTACATTTGATTATCAGTAGTGAAATGAAAAGCTTAATTTAATAATCACATTCTTAAATGTCACTTCATATAACAGCAAAAATGTCACTGTCTATGATAACTCTTTGCAAAAAGCAGGCTTCCTAAATCTATTTTATATTCAGTGTGCATATCACTATGTACCACTGAATAAACTAGTACCAATCTATAAAAATGTTTCCAAGAGAGTTTCTTGGACAAATATTTTAGCCTCCTAACTGCCATGATAGGAAAGCATTCATCTAATAACTTTTTTAATCTATGAAGATCTATTGTAAATTTTTCTCTAAATTATTCCCAAGGGACAAATTGTGCTTGTCCTTGAGAAGTGATAAATCATAGTCAGTACCTATCCTTGTACTCACAACATGAACTGTAGCAGTACTGAAAATGCAGTCCTGAGATCTAATACTTGTGGAAAAGGTTTGATGGATAAGTACTGAAGGGTTAGGGTTAGGCTAACTAGCTAAGCAGAACATCCCTCTCCAGCTTCTAGTGTTAGTATCAGAAAAGAGAAAGGAGCCACAAAAGCCGTGCATGCTTTCATTGTGAAGATAGACAGCTGACCAAAACCATATTTCCCCATTTATAGTAACTACTGTCTTGCAAAGGCAGTTTATTTCCCAATATTTCTTGCTAAAGCATATTCAATTTGGAGCTTAGCTCTGAGCCTTATCTCATTCTATCATGTAAATTTTGAGATAAAGAATAAAGTCTAGTTGTGCATACTTTGCAAGCCTTTTAAGGTTCATGACTTACAAACTATGAACCCTAAATTACAATTTTGTGACTGTTTATCCAATTCGGCGGGGGGAACCATAGCAACATTAAAAGACGTAGGATTTTCAGTCTTGGAGCAGTCTGTGCTAATAAAATAATACAGACTCTAGTCTATTAATTCTTCTATTCATGTCTAAGTATATTATTTTTAAAAGGTATTCAGGACGAAGTTTTCCAAGTAATCGCTAAGATTTCAATCATAAGTTCTGAGGGCCCTTAAATTACATGGAACCTTTCTTCTTGGTTATATGCTTCTGCAGGATTTTAATAGAGACAGCAAAGGCAGTTGCTATAGAAACATCTTTGGAACATGCTAAGCAGCACGTAGCATCTACCTGAAAAGCCCCTGGATTAATATATCATCCTCACAGTTCTTCAAATCCTATTGATCAAGCAGAATAAAATGGAAATAGTCTTTTGCCTCATTCATTATATCGAATGAAATTTGGCCTCTCTTAAATATCATTGTTAGTTTCCAAACAGAAGTAATTTTTTTTCAAATTTGTACCCTTTGTTAGAAGGTTCATCAGATGATCAAAGAAACAATGACTTGCTTTGTTTCAGCAGTTTGATTCTACTGATTTTTTTTATTTTTAGATATTCTTTGCTTTCACAGTAATAGCTATTTCAGTAACAATAATAGAGAGCTTTCTGTATTTTTGGCATTTCTTAAATCAAGTTAAAATATTTATCTTTTACAAATGTTATAGCCACCTCATGTCTTGATTTGATTACTGGTTTTGACTTAAGAAAAACAATAATTAGGAGTTCCATTATGATTAAAAGTGTTCTGAATAGCCTATCCCAAAATAAAGTAAGATACTCCAATAATGTATCAGTCTATCAAATATTTTACCCCATCAAATAATCTGCTTACTATCCAATAAAAAAAATAATATTCTAATCTACATTAACTTGGCTAATTTTCCACTTCTCTGCTTTTCAAATGCTAAATCTTGCAACAAATTAAAGACATCTAAGCTTCTCTGTCATTGGTTTGAATCTAAACCTCACATGATGGCATATTGCATAATATGTCATCAACTTCTAAATTGATCCACATATACAATAAACCAAAATAAATATATTAATAATTAATACAGAAACCATATCATAAATTACTTTAACAGAAAATAATAAGTATATTGATAGTATGTTTTAAGTTAATGCCCTTCTGAACAGATTTGTTTTTAAAGCATTCCTAAAGATCAGTCATGATGGAGCCATTCTGACATCTGGTGATACACAGGATAAGACCCACTGATGACAAAAGTTTCTCACGTTCCTCCAGATCCCAGATATGAAAGTAACTCTGCACATATCTGTGTGAAACTCAGGCACTGGAAAAGTAGAATTTATTGGAAGTGAATTATCTGAGGATACCCAGGTGCCAATCCATGTCAAAACCAGAGTGGTACTTGCATAATATTAGAGTTTGTTATACCAATAGCAATAGCACTTATTCTTATATACCACTGTATAGTGCTTTACAGCCTTCTCAAAGAGGTTTACAGAGTCAGCATATTGCCAGAGTCAACAATTTGGGTCCTCATTTTACCCACCTCAGAAGGATGGAAGGCTGAGTCAACGTTGAATCCCAAGGTTGGTGGGATTCGATCTGCCAAATTGCAGTAGGAGTAGCTTGCAGTATTCACTCTAACCACTGCGCGACCGAGGCTTTATCCTTCTTTCTGGCTGCTATCCCACCCTTTTCCATTTCTGATAGGCTCACACTCCAATAAATTTGTACTATTATACCTGTACATAGAGATCTTGCTAATATGATCTATACAAAGCAGGAGTTACAACCTGCTTCTGCATTGGGGCTGGAGGCCATGTCTGTGAGTAGATGATGCCCCCCCCCCCCCCCTTCTCTCTCTCTCTCACACTGGCACTTGGCAGGACTTTGGGGGGAAAACCATCAACATTCTTCTTAAGGGAAAAAAGGGAGGTGTGATATGATCTACAACATTGGGAACAGAAATGCATGTGTTTCCAACCACAAGATTAGGAAGGAAGAGAACCACAAGAGAGGAGGAAGAGATCTGAATAACCAAAGGTATGTTATTAAATACATATATGTATCTACAGTGTATGCATAACATGATCCATAACATGATCTACAGTGTAACTCTTAACATGATCCAAATCATTACAATTTATTAAAATAATGCAGGTCTATATCAGGCCTGAGACAGAATTACAAAGTTGAACTCTTTTTTTAGGACTACCATGGATCAGGTAGATATGCTATTTCTTTTTTGAACTATGAGCCTGATGATTTAGGACAGCAATACCAATCCTGCCTTTGGGCCATAGGTTGCTGACCCCTGATGTAAAGCTTCTGAAACTGTTATTCTTTTCATTCCTTATCTGCTTTTTCCCAAAACATGAATATACAGCAATAAATAGGCTTTGCTATATTACTTTCAACCATAAGAAAATGAATGGAATTTTTCCTTCCTATTTCAAATAAATTACAGCTCCTTATGTCATCTAAAAAAGAGAAACAATCTATTTAAATTCAGTATAGATTCCCAGCAATACTAGAATTACATGGTGTACTCTTTCTAAGAAGAAGATCTGCAAATTATCAGTTCAGACAATGTCCATTTTATGGCAGCCTGTTGTTTGGATATTTAATTGAAATTTCATTATAGCTCTCTATATCATGTATATAAACTTGATTTTAATCTCTCTTCAACAAATTTGTAATAGCCATTCCTCTTTTAAAGAATATCTAAATCTGGGCCGATAAGGTATTGGTTCTTTCACATCTATTACATCATAACAGAATACATAATAAATTGTAAAAATGAGTTTCAGATATGACTTACTCCTGGAACACTTATTTTCATAGCAGTCCTGTTATAGCTATTCTTGAAATTTTGTGAATATACTGCCAAGACTAAAAGCAAGACCATTCAATAACTATGCCCATTCATTGCATTAAGTCATTATGTGGTTTTTAAAATTCTGATGTAGAACAATGAGTGAATCCTATTTTTTATTGTCATACTCTACAAAACATATGGATGAAATTGGACTGGGAATGCCCTCCATTTAAAATAACCATTGAGTCATATTAAGTCTTTCCTTTGCATTTCATCCCATATAGTTTTCTCCATCTGTTTTTCAATGTTAATTATTATCTCTATTAGGTGGTAGAATAATAAATAATAAACTACTTTTAAAAATAAAATAAAAAGATCATACAGAAATCAGCTAACAAATATAACTGATATATTTTTCAAGAATCAAGCTAACAAATGTTACTGAACTATTTTGTCCATCATCTCTAGTTAGCAAACCAATGTTGAATGATGATGGAGTCATTTTTCAGCACATCTGCTTACAACATCAATTTGAATCAAAAACAATGGCAAATGTTAGATTTACCTAATGTTTGAAGAGACACTTCAATTGTATAAGAAGGCTAAAAGGTGAATCAGGAATCACGGTATATATCTGGCAGAGTGTCGGTTAAATCCAGTTAGTTAAAATATGAAAAATAATCAGCAGCTATATTCTTGAAATGCTAAAATAATACTGTGTCCGTGTCCTCAAATATTCGGTCGTGCAGGAAAAATATGGGTGGTTAGAAAAACGAAAAGCAGTAATTCTGACTGGTTCTGTTCATATTACTATGTCCCATAAGGATTGATTCCAGGAAAAAAAAAAAAAAAAACACATGCTTCCAGGGAACACCCTATGATGTAGCAAAATGTCAGTACAGCTACAGATTCTTGGCATGAAGAGGCTGAGTGTGCGGCCTTTGATAAGAAAAATCATGGGAGATCCTGATATGAACACATAAAATGTTGGTTCTAAAGAAATCTACCGAAAAGGCCGATATGGCTTTTTGAAAATTGTGTGAGCTCCAGTGGAGCTGACAGTCTCCTCTCCATATCCATAGTTCAAGAGGTCAATATATACCACACACAGTCTGGTTCCTCTGTCTTCACCTCACTAAAAGAGTCCAAAACTTTCTCATATTACTTCATTAGGGTTTCTTCCTTGCACTGCTATTGAGCCTGGCACCACAGTGCCCCCTACTGGAGTTGGCCGGCATAGCGACCCAACGTTGAAACAAGTTTGAAGGCCGAGCGGAGGAAAAAGGAAAATACAAAGTCCATTTACCTGCTGACTTGGCAAGCAGCCCGATTATTGTATCTCTTCCAGTCTGGGGAATAATTTATTTTCTAAACCGTCAAATCTCAAATGAGTTTGCTACTTCAGCAACTCATATCCGTGGGTCCTGGCATTGCTTCATGGATTTTACTGTTTTGTTGAGTGTTGTACCCTTTCCAAGTTTTGAAAGTACAACTTCTGAATGCTGCCCTTCTCCACTGACAAATGCACCAGAGTCACTTTTCCTCTGACCCTGTTCCACTCCATCTTTCCAGATTCATTTCCTTCCCGGTCCTATTATTTCTCCAACACCATTATTAATTCGCCCTGATCCATTAACAGGCCTTTTAGTTTCATAAAACAGCTTGAAAGAGTCTTGTCCCCCGTGTGGCTTTTGGCAGGCTCAAAAATAAAGTGCTTTGGCTTCTATCTTTCACAGGACTGTGGAGGTGCTGCTTAGTGTTAAACTATGAAGGAGGAAGGCTTAGGCCACATCTGTGAAACGTTAGGAGAGAGAAGAGGGCGAGGAAAGTAGGTGGCCAGCACAGCACAGCACTTTGTTGGGTTTTGCAAGGCCACTTGGGAGATAGGTGGCCATTTGTCTTGGAACCACTTCCAATCCTATCCCGATAACAAGCTGCCTTGCCGTCTGCTTGCTGGCTAGGGGGCCGGCCGTAAGTACCTTGGCAGACTTAGGCCTCTTGAATGGCTGGAGACAGAGCTTGATAGGGGATTAATCACTTTAGGAGGGGGGCTTTGAAGGGGGGATTAATTAGCTGTGCTAATGCTTAGAGATAAAGCAGGTTCGTGTTTCTCAGCTTCAGTCCACCCAGTACTTGTGGCTTTTGCAAGATCCAGAAAAACAGCATCAGAAAGACTTTGCAAATATTTGAAGAAATTGCTAGATACATGAATGCAAATGTATTTATCTGTTTATTTTTTGATTTATTATTTTCTTAATTTCTATAGCCACCTATCTCAAATGTATTATTTTGGGTAGCTATGAGCATGAAAACAAGTTAAATAATAAAAACAAGAACAGACATGTAATCAGCAGACAATATGAAAAAAACAAAAATACTAATGATAAACCATCACAGCCATTGCACAGGCTTTGCCACTCATTCAGATCCCCAGGCCCAGTGATGTAACCATGCCTTCAAAGGCCTTACAAAAGGCCAATGGGATCAGGGGGGGCATTCTAATTTCTGGGGCAAATGATGTTCCAAAGGGCAGGCACTATGACAGAAAGACCCTCTTCGTGAGCCCCCACCAGATAACACTTGGCCCCTCCTGTCAGTAGTTCAATATTATATAATTCAGCTAATTCTAAGAGGCCTAGGAAAAAAAGAATGCCAATCTGAAGCCAGAATTAAGTTTTAGTAATGAGCTATGGTATGCCCATCATCTTTCCCTAGTTTGGAAAGAGCTCGCATACGCACAAGTCACATATAGTTCAAAGAAACTATTATTAAAATATCGTACTGTATTGAACTACTGCCACGTGTATCTTAGGAAGATCTATATCCTGAGACTAACTCTAAAAGCATGCCAGCTTAACTGTAGACAAAACCCAGGTCAGCAATTTGTACAATACAAAATTACAGCATATGTTTAGCATCGAGAAGAGATCCTCACATCTGCTGCATTTGAGAAACAAAACATCCATAGGAAGCCTACATTTGCTGAATCTGCTTCTCATATTTCAGATTTCACAGCTCTGTAGTGAGGCATGTTTATATTCTCCCAGACACAGGAGTCATCATTCCATAATCATTTCTCTGCATTTTTTTTCCTGTATCTTCCTGCAAAGGCTTTCTTTGAGGAAAATAAAGAGAAGAAAATTTTGTTTTCATGCAATTTCCCATTTTCTTTTTTTTTTTAAGTATGGTTCTTTCTTTATCAATCTGAATATATCTTTGATTGTGTATTTTTTATGATAACATGAATGAAAGTTGACTATGACTTGACTTTATATAATTTTACAAACCCCAGGCTATTTAATTACATCATCTATACAGAACAGTATGAATGATGGAAGCCTCGCTTCAAACCATATAGTCTGCTGTAGAAATATTTTACTTTCTCACTCCAGCATTTTGCTTCCAAAATCTGTATAGTTCATCATCAACTAAACAATGACTGGGCCATGTAAATACAATTCTTTTGTTTTGTCACAAGATATGCACAAGCAAATAAACTATATTATGGTTTTAACATGATGAGCTTTATATTGGACGGAAGCCTTAGATTATATTGGATTAGTTTTTTGGAGAATCATAAGACTGGCGGGAACCTCAGAAATCTTCTAGCCCAGGCCCCTGCCCTCGGCAGGAATCTTTATTCCATCCCGGACTAATGGTTATCCAATCTTTTCTTGAAACCATCAGTGATGAAGCATCCAAAACTCCAGAAGTCACGCTGTTCCGTTAACTAACAATTCTCACTTTCTCTTTAGTTCCAAGTTGTATCTCTAACTTCCACCCACTGCTGCTTGTCCTGCCCTCAGATGCTTTGGAGAATAAATCAACCCCCACTTCTCTGTGACAGCCTTCCAATACTTACTGGAAGACAAGCTATCATGTTACCAAGCCTTTTCTTTCTTAGGCTAAACATATCTAATTGACTTCAATTTAGCCTCCATATCCCTTATTTATCATCTTTGTTGCTCTTCTTTGCTCTCCTTCTGGGGCCTCAACCTATCTGTATCATGGTGACCAGAACTGGATGCAGTATTCCAAGTGTGGCCTTACTAATGCAGCATAAAGTGGTTCTATCACTTCTCATAATCCTGATGCTATCTCTCTGTTGATGCAGCCTAGGACGGCATTGACTTTTCTGGCAACTGCAGCACGCTGCTGGTTCATTCTTAAGTGGTGGTGCACTAGGCCACCTAGATCCCTCTTACTGTTATTACTGTTGGGCCAGGTCCTACCTATTCTGTGCGTTTGGTTTTTCCTGCCTAACTGCACAAACTTACTTTTCTCGCCACTGAACTGCATCTTGCTGCATACAGTCCAATGCTCAAGTCCATCAAAATCCTTCTGAATCTTCAGCCTGTCTTCAAAAGGTACAGTTCAGTGGTGAGAAAAGTAAGGGTTGTTTTTTTTTCTCATCAATGTATTACTTCTTGTTAGATAGGGCCCAATGCTCAAGTCTGTCAAGATCCTTCTGAATCTTGAGTCTGTTTTCCAAAGGGTTAACAATTCCCCCTAGCTTGGTGTCTTCTGCAAATTTGATGAATGCCTCTCAACCCCTTCATCTAGGTCCTTTATGAAGATGTTGAAGAGCATTGGGACCAAGACAGAATCTTAAGATATTCCACTACATGCTTCTTTCCTTGTAAATGCAGTTCCATTTAGGACCTTCATATGCTGCATTTGATCAGTCAACTGAAAATCTATCTGGTGGTAGTATTATCTATCCTATATCATATTACATTTCTTAGCATAGCTGTGTTACATTACATAATTCATTATATTAATCTCTCCTCATGAGGCAGACAAGTTTGTGATAAGCAAAAAAATGGTTGGTTGAAAAATCATTATGGTCAAGAAAGGTAGAGGACGGTCTAAATCTTCTAAAAGAGACAATGATTCACTGATTTGATAACTTTTTGCAATAATACCTAAAGACAAAAATTTTACAGAATTTTAAAATTCAAAATTGTCCCGAATTCCAATTTACCAATTTCTGCTCATAAACAACCAATCTGAAATAAAAACAATGGTTTCAAACATACTTTGAGATGACACACGTATGCTAAATTTAATGCAGTTGCCAAGGAAAAAGAATGAAACAAAAATTCAGATACAAGGCAAAATCTTTGCTACAGATCAGATCCTACCCTAAACCTAGCATTTATAATTCCAGTCTGTGAGCATCTTGCTTTAACATCTTATTAAGTACAAGTCAAGGAAGCAGAAGGAATGGCATCAGTTAAATAACCATGGATTTTCATTGCCTTAGGAGCTACAATTTTTGCATACCATAACAAGTGTATCGTCACAGTTCTCCACTGCTCAGACTGCTGCAGACTACCGACTATGTAGCTTAAGTGCAATAGTTCATCAAAGAAAAGTTTGAACCAAACCTCCCCAAGATAGAAGGTTAGAGTTAACAAGGCCACATTTAGATAAGACAAAGCAATACTGGATGGAAGGGGCATGTAAAATGCTCATAAAAACTCCTCGATCACTGGGAATCTTATCTCACACAGCTGGACACCGGCTGCTACAAACCCTTCCTAATTAGGAGGAAACAGAAGAGTTTAAACAGCTCAGGGTGCTGACACATGAAGCAGACAAAACTGCCCGCTGAAAAGATGTGACAGGCTTTATATAGCTCTTGTTTAAAAATGGCACAGCAGCACTGAAAATTTATTTTGTTATTGTATAAAAAGTGATGATGGTTCCATTTAAATTCGATCCTTAAGTAGATTCTCTCCAGTTTTCTATAAAATTGGTACAGTATCTAATTGTCCTAAGTTTATATGTGATTTTTCAATATGCATATTTTTGCATGCTACTACCCATACAATCAATATACAGGCAGCCCTCAACTTACAATGGTTCATTTAGTGACATTCAAACTTACAACAGCACTGAAAAATAAAAGTCATGACCATTTTTCAAACTTACGACCATTGCAGTACCCTTATGTCGACATGATCAAAATTCAGATACTTGGCAACTGACTCATATTTATGACCTTTGCAGTGGTCTGGGATCATGTGATCCCCTTTTGCAGAGATCTCCAAACATGACAACTTTAAGACTTATGGACTTCAACTCCCAGAATTCTCCAGCCAGCATAGCATAGCATAGCTGGCTCGAGAATTCGGGGAGTTGAAGTCCACAAGTATTAAAGTTGCCAAGTTTGGAGACCCCTGCTCTTTTGCAACCTTCTGACAAGCAAAATCAATGGGGAAGCCAGATTCCAGTTAACAACTGCAGTGATTTCACTTAATGACTGCAGCAAAAAAGGTCGTAAAATGGGACAAAGCTCACTTAACAAATGTCTCACTTCGTAACATAAATTTTGAGCTCAAATGTGATTGTAAGCTGAGGACTACCTGTATTTTTTCAACCCAGCTTTCAAGTTACAAATTATTTCAAAAATGACAATACAGGTAGTCCTTAACTGACGACCACAATTGAGGCCAAGCTTTATGTTGTAAGTAAGAAATTTGTTAAGTGAGTCTTGCCCCATTTTATTATTTTTCTTGCGACATTAGTTAAGTGAATCACTGCAGTTGGAATCACTACAGTTGTTATATTAGTAACCCGGTTGTTAAGGGAACCTGGCTTCCCCATTGACTTTGCTTGTCAGAAGGTTGCAGAAGGTGAGCACTTGACCCTGAGACCCTGCAACCGTCCTAAATGTGAATCAGTTGTCAAACATCCCAATGTAAATCATGTGACCATGGAGATGCTGCATGGTCATAAGTGTGCAAAATGTATATAAGTAACATTTTTCACTGCCATTGTAACTTCAAATGGTCATTAAGTGAACTGTTATAAGTCGAGGACTATCTGTATAAGCCCATCTACGTCTTGATGGTTTTCATTTCCTCAAATCATTTAAAAAGGAAACTGATGGTTTTTTATATCTTTAAATGAACACTGGTGCAGCCTTTTAGTTTTTGCATGTGTTAACATTCAAATTTTGTCTGTGGAATCTGATTCACTGGTTATTGTTCAGTTGTTTTATTTAGGAGAAACATGCAGGAAGGTGAATGGCTGCTTGCGTTTATCTTAGGACTGCAGAAAGCATTTGGAAGGGGTCAGTGGTGGGATTCAAATATTGTTGCCACCAGTTCGGTGGGCGTGGCATGATGGGTGCACTTTGCGCACGTGCACATACTTTGTGTGCACGTGCACAACAAATGCGCAGTTTGCGCAGGTGCCTAGAGGTGTTTGCGCAGGCGCTGAGGTGTTCTAACTTGCCTCCTGCAAGCCTGCACAATCCCGGTCGCTTCAGCAGTTGCCACATGGTGCTATTCTGTGCCGTACAAAGCAGCTGTGCTTCAAATTCAGCGGATAAAGGTGAGTATGGGAGCCCGGGCAGGGGAGTGGGCCCAACAGCAGAGCAGCAGAGAGAATCAGTTCAGTCGCTGCTGCTCATCGCTCCTACCGGCTCTCCAGAACTGGGCAGAACCAGTCGAATACCACCACTGGAAGGGGTATTTCACAAAACATACTGGGTCTATATAACACCTTTCCTCAAAGTACTAAAGCAGACATGTCCTGTGAAGGCTCAGCAATTTAAGAAACTTTGACGGTAAAAGTGTTTTCTGTGCATACAGATGAATATTAAGACAACTAGTGAATCTTCTGAAGCTGCTTTAACAATTCAAAGAGAGTCTTCCACAAGCATGCAGGCTCTTCTACAAGGTTTTGTATAGCGTAACATATATTATTTGGTTCAGTTTTCTATTTTGCGAATTGCTGTAATGAAAAACAATTATGCCTCTTCAAAGTGAATTTATATATTCAGAGAGGGGAATGAATTTTAAAAATGGGGACATTATATACAGTCTCCCACAATTCAGCCTGAGTCAAAGAATTAATTTACTTATATGTACTAATATTATCTTATGGGTTCCTCCCCAATTTCAATTTTAGGATAAGAGAAATGAAGGTTAATCCAAAAGCTGAATGGCTAAAACATGCTATATGAAATTAATCATTATTTCTTTTGTGCAACAAACGGCAAATAGCTCTTCTTTATAAAGCTCTTCTTTATAAGGCTCCAAGTGCCACTACTGCCTTTTTCATTTTGCATGTGGGATAGTACTTTTTCCTACCTTTAGGGATATCATGTTCAAGAGAATCCAAAAAGTCAATTGCTGGATCCAAGTCAGCTTTTTCCAGCAGAGTTTTATTCTTCAATTTTACCGGCTCAGTAAAATGGAAATAGGAACTTAATTTTTTTGCTTCTGTCAGGGACAAACCTGTTGATGAAAGTGAAAAAAGGAAATCAGCACTGCTCAGTAGTTTAATAGTTTTAGATTTAGAAATGTATTACCGTTGTTCGATTTATTGAAAGGTAACTTTCTTAATTGACTTGTGAAATATTTAGGCATTTTATTTGATTAATTAATTGATTGATATCTCACCTTTACTTGTACAACTTAAGATGGTATAGATAAGGCTTCCACCTCTTACTTTTTCCACAATACCCTGAGTCACTGATGGTACTATTTAGGTAAGTGGACAAATACATTAGAAATGGGTAGTGAGAAGTTTTAATTTCATTCACATGAAATTTGAAACCAGAGTTGATCAAAGAAAATATTTCAGTAGTAAAGTCCAATAGAATTCTGAATTGTATTAACACAAAAGTGTTGCAATACCTAAACTCAGAGGACATTTCTGAGCCCCAGAGATCTCTCTGGCTGTGAAAACTCAACATGGACAGCTTCCTACCATTTTGACATTGGAAAATATGAAAACTATATTAACTGTAAAATAGAAACATAATCACTAAAAATAAAGAACTGCCCAAACTCTTCTGCTAAAAAAACCATCCTGATATCACTTTGCAGCCCTAATCCTCACTGTAAAAGTTAAGAGGCCCTGCTAACCCATGTCATAAAAGAGCTGAGGGGAGAAGACATATGTTTGTTTCCCTGCTAAGTTTATGTCAGTACAGCAAATGTGAACATCCAGTTAAGCCTGTATGTTGCTAGATGGAAAAGAGTATTCATCAGCACAGGATAATTCATGACACATAAGACTAAATTCGGCAAAGAGAGGGGGCTTACTGCTCTCCAGATGTTTGGGAAAAATCCATGGTTCTTCTCATCAGCTGCAGCTATGTAGCACAAAATATCTGAAAAGTGCTGCATACATATTACACTCTTGTATACAAGAGAATTCAGAGGTTCCCTGTGCACTCTTGTAACCTAGTCAACATGGTAATAGCACTTCTTAGAATAGCTAGAATGTCTTGAGCAAAAATGTGAACTTGAAGAAGGATGCCTTTTTTCCCCTTTTTTATTGTTACTGTTGCCAGGTAATAAACTAGGAGTTCAAACAGCATATCCCTTTCCCTCCCCCTTTTTCCTCACAGCAGCACTTACAACACCGGGGTGAAAGAGGAGCTCCCATCTATATCTCTTCATTATTATGATTATGTTTATGTTTATTTGCACAATACACAGACTCTGCAACTGCAATGGTGAAAAAGCCTGAGCATTTGTGTGTCTGTGTGTGCATTTCACAAGAACAAAGAAAAAAAAGTACTGCATGCTTTCAAACTGTTAAATGACAAGGGCCAATGTGGCTTAAAGGAGAACATGTCCTGTCCCCGTGAGGTTTCCGTACAACAACAGCCACCAAGATTTCGAACCAATAAACATGTTAGACATGGACTTATCAATCATGAAGCAGAACTAGGAAACTAACTGCATGGATTGATATTCACACTTTTCCACTAACAGTGAAGAACTTATGTGTAGAAACTCTAAAGGCTAACACTTTTATTACCATTATGCAGTACGTGCAGCAAAAAATTGAGCAGCAGCAATAACTTACCCTCTCCTACTCTGAAAATGTGATGTTTTTGTGTATGTTTTACACATAGCCTCCTTCCTTGATGCACAACACATAATCTGTGTATCTGCCATGTGCATGGGTATATGAGTTGCGACTCACTGTTTGAGCAAAATTACAAAACCCAATATACGTGATTATAGTCAATTTAGAGTTCAAAGGCAACAGAACTGTCCTCACACAGATTTACCTTCAAAGCTCCTGTTCACATGCACAGGTCCAAGTGGAGATTTTACATATGCGCCCCGTGGAACAATACCCACTTCTTGATCTATCTGATGTATTGTGGCTACCAGACGGAGCTCCTCCTTGACCAAAGGCTATAAGAAAAAGCAAACATTAAAATCTATTTCCTATATTTCAAGAATGAGATTTGGGAGAGAATAATATTTCTTCATTCTAATACAGTAGGTATGAAAACCGCATAGAGTCACTGGAAGTCAGGCAGCACAAAAATGTAATAAATTGGTATTATTATTCCTACATTACTAATGAAAAAATTAATTAGAATAATCATATCAATTCCTTTATACAATTAGTATATTTTCCTCCTGATGAACTTAGAGGTAAATATATTCACTGTATTTAATATGTTTTCATTGCAAAAAAACTGGTTGACAGAAAGTAACTTTGTTCCTACTTAAATACCTTGATTCTATTAAAAATAGAAAGGAAAATAGAATTATGGAGAATTATGGAGAAAAGTATTCTATGAGATTACAAACAGTAGTTACTATATTAGCAAAGTCAATAGAGAAGCCAGATTCACTTAACACCTTAACAACTGCAGTGATTGGTGTGGCAAGAAAGGTTGTAAAATGAGATAAAATTCACTTAACTTTCACTTAGCAATAGAAATTTGGGCTCAATTGTGATCATAAGTCGAGGATTACCTGTAAAGTCCTGCAGGCTTAGGATCAGCTATACAAAAGATCAATTTCCTATAGGAATCTGACTAGATTTTTTAAAATGTAGAGAAAGTGGGGACCAACACTTGGCAGGAATAGGAGATTCAAAGGTCTGCTTAACTCTGTTGGTCTTGGTTTAAGATGATGTTGGTTTAATCTGATGAACGTGACTCATTTCTCAATATACTTTGTTTACACTTTATTTTATATTAATTACGATTATCTACTTCTAAAAATTAGTTTGTGTTGAGTTATTGTTAATATTATTTTAACAGAAAAGTAGACAAAAATGAAGTAAATAAATATACAGAGGATCACAGGAATTTCTGATATTCACTGATGTAAAAAAAGCATACTTTGCATTTATATTCTGCACTAAGGAGTTCTAAAGCAAATATAAACATTCGATCATTTTACATTATAAAATTTTCCTTTTATATGAAATACAAATGTAGAATACAATACTAACCAAAATATTTAAAATATTTTTAAAAAAGACAAATCAAATTAAGATTGCAGGCTAATTTTTTTCCTAACTTTACTCATTTCTGAGTATTTCAGGGGAGGATGAAAGGAGATTTATTTTAAGGGAAATTCCAGAGCTAAGACACAACCATTAAAATACTTTTTTCCATTATCCCGATTAAATATAATGTTGATTTGGCCTGAATACCTTGATTACAACATGAGTAACTGTAATGTGTTGTTTTTATGATGATCCTAGGAAACTACTAAGACATTAATATTCAGACTAAAGGTAGTATATATTATATATCTCATATTCTGTATTTTTCTTCAGTGCTTTTCCATCCTATGATGTAAACTGTAAGCTCAGTGAACAAGGATTTTAGGATTTTTACTAGTTATCCTCCAGTATTCATCAGTAAGTTTTAAGCCTTAGGGGAAAAAAATCTATCAGCTAAAGTGAGCTTGAACATGTTTGCATTGAAAGTATCAAGTTTCCATTCACATTCACTCCTTTCAACATGTTTTCCCATATCTGATTAATATCTTAGTGACTATTAAGAATAATTCAGGCTGGGGAAGAAATTATACACTGCCAAGTGAAGTGAGGACTGGAGTTTAAAACCTCCTATAGTCTCCCATCTCTTAAAACAATCATATTCAGGACTCTTTTTGCTATGCAAAGAAAATCTATGAGGAATTATTCTTTCATTACTGTTGAAAAAAATAAGTCTCATTTTCCCTGCTCAGCACTCAAAAGGTCTCTCTTTTTCTGAGCACTTTGAAGAAAATATTGACTCTGCTGCTGATCTGAGGTGAAAAACTTGTACCTGGAGAGAAAGAGAATCTACAGTAGTGAATGTAGAATTTCCATTAAAAAACTTACATGGACCAGAGATTCCCCAGTCCAGAACAAAATATTTGCATATTTTAATCACCATCCCTTCTATTTGTAAGAATAGTTATTCATCCAGTCAGAAACTTAACTTTCAAGTCTTGTGGACAACACCTACTTGTGCCTAGTATTAGTCATTCTGGAGTAAACATCAACATGACATTGCTAATAATGGAAAAAAACAAGAATAAATATACTTCCTGTTATTTTAATAATTGTCTTTTTGTGTAATTTTATCCTAAATAATTAGCCAAAATAGCAGACTGCTATTCGTGGTTTCATCACTATGAAGCTCACAATACATATGAACCATCTGAAGAATACTGTATTGAAAACAGCCCCAGATTTAACAATTGTCAATAAGAAAAAAAAATCTCGTCTAAACATCTGGCTGACTGTGTGCCAACCATGCTCGTAAACCAACTATCATTACGATAAATTTTTAGCAATTTAGAAACAAATACAAACAAAGGAATTTTCCCATTTTGGGAAAATGGGGTTCATGTTCTGCCTATAATCTTTTTCTTCTTCCAAAAACAATACATCATTTAGAACACCGTTATTTTTCTGTTTGTTATATTATTCTGCAAAATTGCTGCTGCAAATGTTTGGGTGAGAGTCTAAAATATCCAAATTCTGAATGTGCCTACTAATGCCTGTTCTTTATTTCTTCTATCTGTAACTGGATAAAGAATGATCAGCAAAGAAAAATAAAGAGGAAACAGAAAACTTAACTATCTTCTCAAACACTCAGCTATGTTTTCATTCTAATCAGCTCTTTTAAAGCCAGCAGCACCCAAGCATTCAATTATGAAAGACATATCTTGAATTTCCCACACCCAATTAATGCATTTGTAGTTTTTAAATTTTCTTTGTACATGTGTTGGTTATTGAGATTGGAGGGAAGAAGCAAATGGCTAGCAGGATATATAGAACCTATAATTTAAATACAATTTTCTTCTTTGGGGATTTGAAGAAAGGGTCAAGAGAATGTCTTTCTATTTTTAAACTAAACAAAAATGTAAACATTTGAAATGGGGAAGGAAGATAGGCAAAAGATATTAAGGCTATATATAGTTTCTCTGGATTTCCCTATGCTCTCCTACATATATATTCACTTTTTCTCTTCCCATTTTTTAAAAATAAGCTCTGGGGTCACCTCAAGCTTTAAGGTGCCCTTGAACCTCTTTGTACCCCTGCCTTAAGATCACTGTGAGAGAAAAGAATGGACTGAAAATTAAATATGTTGGCTAAGCCTATGGTACTGGTTTAATTTGCAGTATGTTGATTACTGTCTCAGTGTCACTGAAACCAAATTCAAAAATAACATTTAATCTATAGCAAAATAAATGTAAAACATAGACTGAATTCTTAAGTACTGTAGTTCATTCTTGAGGCAGAGTGACAAATATCTGAAAAGTCAGTGGGAATCCCACATTCTGTAACCAGGTGAGACAAAAGGATGAGATAGAAATGCACCAAAAGTAAATAATCCTCATGAAAAGAAAATTCTAATAAATATTTTTAAGAAAAATACAAACAAATGATAAAGAATATTCATAAAAAATTATGTACAAAGGTCACACCATCACTCATTGACTTACTCCAATTTCTTCTTCATATGGTCTTTCACCTTCTTCTTTTTTCTCAGGGGATTCATACTCATAAGACGGATCCCCTTGGAAACGTCCCTTTAATCCTGCAGTCAATGCAATAATTTCCTCTGAGGGGGGTGGCAGAAGACTCCAATCCACACCGTTCAAGCTACCCACCCCACAAAAAAAGTAAAATAGGTTTTGTGTTATCAAACAAGTTTTTAAAAATCAGAAACTTTTCTTTATAGACATGTATGAACTCTATCAAAAATCCCATTAAAATTGTCAAAGGAACAACTGACAAGCAGAGTTGCAGTGGGGTGTAGGACATCAGAAAAGACTTGGAATAGTATGAATGACTCACAGATTGAATTTTAAGTCAAATAATCCCAATTTTAACTGCAATGGTGTCATGAACCAAGTAGGTACACATTCTCTCTCTCACACACACACACTCTTCTTCATTTGCCATAAGGAGTATATTATGCTGATATTGTATTAGATCTTATGGTAGTTGTAGGGATTACAACTTCTTAGTATAAATTAGGTGCTCTGAATAACTTGAAATTCCTGTATAAATATTTAATTTATTTTATCTATTAACATAATTTATGTATATCTCAATCATATTCAATAATCACATAAAATCATTAAGAGCAAAACCATAACACTGAAAAGAATATTAAAGCTTTGTATTGAAACATTAATTTTATGTTAAACACTCAAGTATTTATTTCTATGTCTCTACCAATTCAATGAAGCTTTTATTTGCCATTATTTATATAACACATTAACAAAATCAGTCTTATTTTACTAAAACCAACACTAATTATTTTTATTCTTTTTTATAATTCACAAAGGTACTTTCACAGGGATACAGTATTAAATGTTTAAATATTGGAAAAATCACAGAAAATCAGTCATTTCCTGTTAATTTGTTTAGTTGAGTAGTTTTTTTCTTCTGTTCCAAGACTGACTGTGCAGAGCTTAAGATTTCAACATTATGTAAGCTTCTCTCTATCCACCTTCTGCCTTACTTTCTTTTTAATAGTACCTTTTAGATTATTTGAAAGAAAAAAGTAAAAATGAAATGATTGAGCAAGCATGCACACGTGATAATTTACAAAGCATCCACTTAACTCTGGAAGAAAGATAAAGACAGAGTGCTTCTTTGTATGCATTCCCACCCATTGCAAAACAGTCTTCTGGGAGGATTTGCATAACTCTTATATTTTGCCTACTTAAAAGATGAAGTGATGACAAATTATGATTGTCAATATTTTTTTCATATTTGGCTTGTCTTAAGAAATAAATCATTCCTATCATTTTTAATAAGAAATTGGCAGAATCCAATACCTGGGCTGAGAAACCTGTATTATCATTTCACACTGCAGAGCGAATTGTATTGCTCTACTGAGCCCACATAAACATACTTTTAAATACTTTTGATTATTTATAAAACAGTTCTGATTCTTCCAGGATTAATAATAAAAACTACAAATGAAAATCCTGTCCCTGAAGAGAAGTTGAGTTTTGCATATAGACATTATTTAAAAAAGAAAGCTAAGTTCTTAAAGCTAAATAGTTCCTTTTTAAATCATTTTTAATTTAATTTAACTTTTTTGTCCACTGGTTTCAGCTCTTTAGCACAGGAGGAGCTCCAGAAGCCCGCTGATCACTATTGTTCCTATCAGCTAAATGTAGTCCTTGACTTATGACCACAATTGAATCCAACATTTCTGTTGCTAAGTGGGACTATTTTTAAGTGAATTTTGTCCCATTTTACAAAATTTCTCGCCACAGTTGCTTGGTGAATCACTGCAGTTGTGATTCAATTGTTAAGAAAACCTGGTTTCCCCACTGATTTTCCTTGTCAGAAGGTCGCAAAAGGTGCTCAGGTGACTGCAACTGTCATAAATATGAGTCAGTTGTCAAGCATCTGAAGTTTGATCACATGACCATGGAAATGCTTCAATGGCCATAAGTGTGAAATATGGTTATCAGTTGCTTTTTTCAGTGTTGTTGTAAGTTCGAACAGTCACTAAGTGAACTGTTGTAAGCCAAGGATTATCTGTACTTGGCAATATTCTCTCCACCTGACATTCTCTCCTCTGCCTGTTGGATAACCAGAACTTAAGAAATTCCACAGGTTCTGCTTCTCCTACCAAGCAATCAGCCCCTTGGAAACCCAGTACAAGGAGTCCTAGACTTACAACACTTTGTTTAGTGACTATTCAAAGTGACAACAGCACTGAAGAAGTTACTTATGAGCATTTTTCACACTTATGACCATGCAGCATCTCCATGGTCACATGATTTACATTCAGATGCTTGACAACTGCTTCACATTTATGACGGTTGCAGTGTCCCAAGGGTCATGTGATCCCCTTTCGCGACCTTCTTACAGGAAAAGTCAACGGGAGAGCCAAATTCACTTCACGCCCCTGTTACTAATTTAACAACTGTCGTGATTCACTGAACAACTATGGCAAGAAAGGCCATAAAATGGGGGTAAAACTCACTTCACAAATTTGTCACTCAGCAACATACATTTTGGGCTCAGTTATGGCCCTAATAAAGGAGAATATTTGTAGCTCAGGGCTGCAGTGAGGGGTCCTTGGTGCTCTCCAAGCTTGCTTGTATTCTTGTAGACATATCATTACCCTAACTAGATAACATCATCAGTGCTAGTAAGTGCAGTTTGCTGTCAGATTATATATGTGGTGTCTGTCTCTGTGGGTGAGGATGGTCTTAAAGATTCTTTGGCTGGGCTGTTTACTCATAGTTTCTTTGGCAGTTTCCTGATGAGGGTATTGCTTACTCGATGGTTGGTTAACTTCAGACCAACAATCAAGGAAGCGATACCTAGTCAATTTGACTATCTTAATCAAGAAACAGCCAAAGAGCCATCCGCAAAACAGCCCAACCAAAGAATCCCTAAGACCACTCCCACCCACACAGACAGGCAAGACACCAGAATATAAACTGACAGCAAACGTCACTCCTTAATAGCGCTGATGATGTTACCAAGCTCGGGTAACGAAACGTCTGCAAGACAACAAGCACGCTCGAAGACCCCGCAGCTGGGGTCGTAAATCGAGGATGATCTGTACACTGTTCAAGCGCAGAGAGTCTCGGGCCAGCTCACGAGATCTCCACCAGATCCCTTGCTCTGGGATCCCCCTCACGGTGGATAGGCAGAGATGGGTCTCCCAGCCGCGGCCGCCCACCTGTAGAGGCGGCTTCTGATCCCAGCCCTGTCTGGTCCCAAGCCCTCGGCGACATAGTAGGCTCCTCGGAGGCCTTGGATGCGGCCCCAGAGGCGGACCTGCTCGAAACGGTAGTCCCTGCGCACCAGCAGCAGGGAGTTCCTCAAGGCGGCCCGCTTCTCCGGGCTCAAGCATACCCCGCTGCTGGCCACCAGATCCAGCGCGTAAGGCAGCGTCTCGGCATCCATCGCGGCCGGGCCGGAGACTGCCGGTTACGAGCGTCTCGTTGCCAAGCAACGGTCTCCCGGGCGCGCGTCACTCCCGATTATCGCGAGATCTGAGCCCTTCCACGCTCCTGCCAGCGTTCCGGGATGCGTTCGAGCCTTTTTTTTTTTTTTTTTTTNAACGTTTTCTTTCCTCTCATTCCAGAAAGGGAAAAATAGAATGGCTTGGGGCTCTTAATTCATTTTACCTTATTCCGCTTTTAAGTGATGAAAATTTAGTTTAGTTTCGTTTACTTTATTGCCATTGCACATTGTACAACGAAATTAAATTCCATCTGAAGTGTACTATACAGCAGAATTCAACAGAGTTACTGCCCTGGGATAAAAGCTGTTTTTTATCCTATTTGTCCTTGTTTTTATTATCCTGATGAAGTCATGCTGCCTGTCTTGAATTGCTTGGGAAAGCGTAAAAATGTAATCTTTGTAATGCAGTAGATAGTGTCTCACACACACTTTGAAATCTGTTTCCCGAATAACCCATATGAAGAAACTCTGGACAATAGGCACACTTGTGGGACCAGATTTTATTGGCCAAGGAGAGGCCTTACCCAGAAGAAACTCCTTGCTATTTCCTCCTAAAAATAGAATGCAACCTAAAATAAGAATCTTTTTCTATATTACATAACTTTGAATCTTCAAACTTGAGAGAAAAACTTGAACAAATTTGTTCTTACATAAGTTGCACTAAACAATTATGCTATCAATTTAATTCCCACAGCGCTCTCCAGAAATGCTAGTAAGATGATACACTGTGGAAAAAGTATTTGTATCTTGCCCTTATTATTTTACAAAGAATTCTAGGCAGTGATCATAAATCACTGAAAAATATTGAAAAGGTTAACAAAACCTAGCTAAAAGGCAACAGTTGAAGGACCTTGCCTACAAATCCAAGTCGGTGGTAGGATTGTGATACTGGAATAAACTTGCCAGATGATGACTACAGCACAATTACTAGGTAGCAAGAGTTGTGTCTTTGTTGATGAATTATGTAATTCTTCCATTTAAACTGTACAGTTGCAGTTATAAAAGTTCATTTTTCCAGGCATAATATTGAAGCCTTTTAGATTCCCACACATTATGCTGCCAAAAACAAAAATTAAACTTATTCTACATATTATTTTATGGCCATTTATGTTGCATGAATGTTTGTGGCATTTTTTAAATGTGCCACTATATGTAACAAATTAGTCTGTTGTTACCATACTTTGTATCAGAGCAATTCGACCTGAATATGAATTTGGCAGACTTAGTAGATGAGTGCCTTCAGGATAAGGACACTATCTGATTTCATTACTGGATTCTTCCCTTTAATCTCAATAAGAATTATAAATTGGAGGTAAATTTGGGACTCTGGCATTTGTACACAAGGTTGTTGGAAACACATGTAGCTTTAGCCTTATATTTTGTCTTTTCATTATCTACTGGTATATTTAGAAATAAAATAAATATTACAATGATACTATGCATTTGAAATAAGGAGGAGGAAGCATTATGTACGTTCACCACCTTAAGTTACTTAAAAAGCAATAAAGGTGGAATAAAAATTTAAACAGTGTGACAATATTATTCCTAGAAGAACTATTTCCGGAACTTATATTCATGGAAATGAATATAAAACAGAATCACTAACAGGATGTATTTTGAAAGCTTAAATGTTTGGCTAAGAGGGCTTCACAAAGTACTGGTTGCTTCACACCAACTAATACTTACACATGCTGCCCATGATTTAGAAATAATAATTAAATATAGAACAGGCATACTTCAAAGTGATTTGGAAGATGTTATTTGAAATGCCTGTAAATGCAATACTTCTCTGCTACTAATCAAAACAATGGGAGGAGTCCTCCAAAAATGAGATGATGAATGGCACCTTGATCTTTTTCTCCTGCCAATAAACAACTTGTTTTGCCACCAAAGCTGTTTCTTTGGAGGCACACTCCCCAGATTCAAATTGGACAAAATAGGAATGAGCCAAGGGGACAGTGGACAAACCTGAGAAGAAGAATCTTGACAGCCATTCAAATCAGCTTTAAAAGTACTTACACAGCTGAATCCAAGGTTAGCAGAATATTTTGTTCACTTTGCTTGATATATCCAGGTGGAAGGTAGCCATTCATAAAGTTAACAACAACAGTTAGCCTACCATATGGTCTTTTAAACAAAATCTTAAGGTTTCATTTTACATTTACACCCTTAAAGACTCAATTGGATTGCATTGTATTCATATTTTATATTATTCCAATAGTTTTAACTGGAAATGGAACTATGGACGTTGCAGGATTATAGTAAATAATAAACAAGCCATCCTTCTTATTGTGTGTTAGCACATATCCTTCTTATTGTGTGTTGGCACATATGCCTCTTTCAGCCAATCTGAGATGCTTAGTGTTTTACAAACACACTCATTGACAGTGGTTAGACATGAAATTCAAACATTTTGCAACTATAGTTTAAGGGAATAGAGACAAGCATTAGTGGCATTAATTGAATGTTAAGACATATAATAGGGCACACACATACAAAGAGGCAAATTTATTACCAAATAACAACATAAATATATTCATAGGTTTGCCTCTAAGAGATTTTGTTTTATGCTGATTTTTTTCTCTTGTAATAAATACTTCAAAAATGTTTTGCCCCGAAAACCTTGTATTATTCTGCATATCGTTCCAGATTTTTAATCTGCCTTTCCATGAATAGCTCTGATTGTCCTATTCATGTTAGTGGCTATAACTATCTACCTCATACCCTTAAAATTCTATGGTACTTGGCCAAGCCTAGATATAATTTCTGGATCAAAGAAATCCCTGTAGGAGTCAAACATCTAGGGAAAACATCACTAAGACATACAACCACCAGGTAATTGGATCAACTGAAAATTAAGCTCTTTTTAGGTTACTATCTCTTTCAATTCTTTACCTTCTTTAAAATTATTGTCCATTCCACCATTTACAATAGCCAAATTTAAAACAGAAAAAAAATGTCAATTTGCATTCCCACTCTAGTTTGAACACTTTCAGTTAGTTCTTGGTATGAAGTAAAAACCTGTAAAAGTAGGCTTCATCGTAAGCATTTTACCAATAATTCCTTAAACTTCTAAGCTTAAGCAGAGATCTGAATGTTGCATTCTCACTACACATGCCCTAAACTACGACTATCATCAAATTATCTTCTAATTTATTTAAGCAACAAATACCATGAAACATGATACAAGTTAGAGGATTGGAGACATATACATTTAGTTCAGATTACATGAGCAATCCTGTCAATTGGCTCATAATGCTGAACACACAAGAGCTTTAAGATCTGAAAAAGATTTTTAACAGCTAATAGATTTATATCCTTGTTAAGCTACAACAGAACACAGAGTTTGTGTCTCTTGGGAAATACATTATAGATGAAGTAATAGGCTCCCCTGTTGTGTTTTATATTGTGTTGAGAAATAATTTTTGCTAATATTCTTTTTTAATGACTTCTCTCTACAGGATTTTGTTTTGCTCTTGGCCCAAAGGCTGCTGTTAATAAAAAACCCATCTGTTTTGATTTTAAAGAGTGCCAGTGAAGTATCTGCTTTTAAGTAACCCAGTTCGGAAACTGAAGTGCTTTAACTTGTATCTTGACTTCCCTTTTATTTCTGAGCCATCAGAAATGTTACCAAACGTAGACGATGCTGCATTTTCCTGGGTGCAGAAAATTAGTACTTTTTACCTCCTTCTGAGCTGAGAAAGCATTTGCTTTTTTTTTTTCCCCTGGTCAAAAGGAACCCAAGAAATTTGGGTTATTGTTATATATATGTTTTTTTAAGTTTTCGCGGGTACTTATATGTGTGCTATTCAGCTTCCTTCGGGTATTAGCACTACAATGACGTGGGATAATACCCGAAGGAAGCTGAACAGCACACACACACATACACACACACACACACACATATATATATGTATAATTTTAAGATGGGGAAGTTTCAGCTGCCAGAAGTCTCTAGCCAACATCACCGCAAATGCCCCTGGGAGTTGAAGTCCACACATCTTAAAATTGCCAAAGTTGGGAAACGTTGTTTCAAAGGAAAACTACAATTCAGCAAGTCTCAAACCTTGGTTAAAATGCAGCTAACAGCAGAACACAAAATGGAACCACATGCATGCTTGTTAACTTTTTAACATAGCAGGTCACACAAATATAAACCCAATGTGATACTTCAGTGGAATTAGGGGTGCAGAACGTGTCCATCCAATTAAATAGTTAGGATAGTAATTCATTTTGTACAATTTTGCATTGAACAATTGTGTTTGCCTACCCTGAAATCATGTGATAGAACACACCTGTATAAATGTAATTATAAAACCACACTATACCTACTTCAATATTGCATAGGAAGTACACTGATGACAGCAAACTTTATTTTAAGAAGATGGTGGGTGTTAAGTACTTACCAGCAAAGTACAAGTTATTCATTTACCTTTCAAACAATGCAGGAAAAATTCTTCAGCCATTTCTGATTGACCTGGGTGTTCTGCAACTTATATTTGCAAACACCAGAATAACTGTTTTCACAATGTGGAAACAATTAAGGGCTTCTTTTACTCTTCTGCCAAAAGCAGTTATACCAGTTTAACATCTGGTATTTTGTTGGAAAAGGATGGTTTATCTTTGAAGTAAGAAACTCTTTTTGCACAGCTAAAGGTGGGTGAACCCTACTTGTTTCATTTTTCAGATTTTTAACCAATTGGTAAAAGGTTATATTAAAACCACATAACTCTAAATGTCTAAGATCCTGCCTGCAAGAAAATCTGGAAATGGAGCAAGAGTTACACATAGATCTAGGACTTTGTAGAAGCAGATTGTCAGGATAAAAACTGAGCCTTCAGAAGTAAAATGCACTCTTCCAACTTGGCAGTTGAAAGTTCCAACTTTCAAATGTTTGGGGACTGCAACATCCAATCAGTATGACTATAGTACCATAACTGAAATATGGGTATGGATTCAAAATATGGATTTTGTAATATATTTGGAGAATGTCACTTTAGGCAAGGATATCAAACATCTGAAGCAATTCCATGGCTCAATTATTTTGTGTGCATGAATGCAGACCACTTAAAAAGCTACTAATGGGAAATCCACTTCTTCCCCAAATGAATTCTGTTTGGCTTATTGTGGCAATTATTATATCACTTGCATGTGTGAGAGACTCATGAGATAATCATGGTTTCTGTCCTCCGTTGGCATTGTCAAATATTCTCAGCGTGATCCTCGATTCCTCAGTATTTTTGCTTTTTTTTGAAATTGGGAAAAATCAGGTATGTAAACAGCCAACAGTTAATGTGGGCAGTCTCATAATGACAGCGATTTGGGGATCTTTGCACAACTGGCAAGATTCTATAGAAAAACAATTTTATTGGCCTTTGCTCTCTGGTTGGCAAGAACAACAGCAACTTTTTAAAGAGAATAGACTATAGAAAGTGTCAAAATTCCATTTCCTTCAAAGGTAAATAATGCTAATTAAGCACAAGAAGAATGAGGCCTTTTCTCTGGAGAAAAAGAAGCTTGATAAAGTTATTAGAAACTGAATGGGTGCAATATTTATCTATGGATAGATTCATAGCCCTATCGATTAAGCAATGTCATCTTGTGACACTCAGGAACACTGGTGCCAGCTGTCTGAAACGAGAGTCCCTCAGAGATCCATACCACCCCCACCTTACTAATTTTTTACAAATCATTAAAACATCTGGTGATTATGATTTGTTGAGCTAGTTTTAGGCATTGGTTTGGGGTATTTTTTATCTTTTTGTGTTCTGGACTCAGTCTTCTGCTTGATTATATTCTTTTCCTTTGATTTATGTTGTTTCTTTTCATTGTGTTTTAATTAATTTAATTTTTCTGTAAATTGCCCAGATTTATTTTAAAGATGGATGATCTCAAGATCATAAAATTTAATGTAATTTAACAAAGAGAAGCCACTTTCCATCAAAGATAACGGCATTTCCCTCCATGGGACGTTGATACCGTTTCCAGGTTTATATTATTTATTCAATCAATTTACATGGCCATCCAAGTAATAAACTGGACTTCTGACTGTGGCCAACCCACAATAATTAAATATTCCAACTGTTGCAGACATTGTGCCCTCCTTTAGTTGGAAGGCTTGGTGGTCATCTCTCCAGACTTTTCCACATATCAAGATAACTGCAACAAGGGCAATCAAGGTATCATTTCAATGATAGGAGCTGAATAGTGGTGGGGTAGAAATACCTGAATCAAAACCTCCGCCAGATAGAATTTGACAATTCCATTTTCACAAAATACTTCTAAAATATTTGAATAGGAAAATTTGCTTCCTATAGCATATCTTCCTAGAAGAGCACATTGGGTCTCTTTCAGAAAAAATATGAATTCTGGTCATACTTTTACAATGGTGTCATGATATTAAATCCATTAAGTTGATAGTTTGAGCCAGTGGCAAACCTAATAGAAGACTAGCTGGCTCTGTCCTCTTTTAAAACTTTCTTTTTAAACATTCCTTTGCATTTTTAAACATTTCTTTTGTCCTTATAAGAATGTCAGGCAGGAGTTTGGACTCTGCTTTTAGGAGAAGATGGCATCCAGGAGGTTCCAAGGTTGTAATTTAAACCTTTTTCTTTGGAATTTAATTGATAATAAGGTGGAAACAACATTTCTTTTATTTTCCATTGTTCCAAACAGTGATTTACTGATGTAGTGTTCTTGTGAGGGGTGGAGAAAGTGAAGTGGTTTGCTCTTTTTAAGTCTGAGGAATTAATCTCTTTTTCTTTTCTTATTAACTGCTTCATCTTCCTAGCTTCTTATTTCTTCAGGTCATTGACCTTTTAAAACACATCTGGATAGCCAGAAGGAGCCATTTCTAATTCCCTGTGTACTGAGAACAGATGTGCAGAGTACTAGAGAGACAATTTATATGGACTGAATGCTTCATTGGGATAATGAAACTGTGGTAAGTTAAAGAGTTTAGAAAGGACAATTGAAACAACAGCTTTCTGGAAATGCAGAGCAGGTCAATATGCATTTGGAAAGAATTTGACAAGAAAAAATACACCTTAGTAAACACTGCCCTCTTGCTCCCAAAACTGAATTGGATCCTACTCATATTCATTTCTTATAATGAATCTGTTATTTTTAAATGTGCCATTTCCTTAAACAAATCTCATTTGCTTCCACTAATTCTTAAAAATGTAGAAAACCAGCTAATTGTACCTGACAGATGTGTTTGTTTTAATGCAGAAGGAAATGAAACCAAATGGTGAATGTAGTGAATGTAGTTATTTATCAGTTACTAGATTACCATACAAACATAATTTGACAGATAAATATATGCAATTAATTCTTGGGCAGAATTATGATTATAATACAGAGTCATTATAATTCTATAATAATTATGAGCCACAATGGCGCAGTGGTTAGAGTGCAATACTGAAGACTACTCCTGCTGGCTGCCTGTAGTTTGGAAGTTCAAATCTCACCAGGCTCAAGGATGACTCAGCTTCCATCCTTCCGAGGTGGGTAAAATGAGGACACAGATTGTTGGGGGCAATAGGCTGACTCTGTAAATCACCTAGGGCTGAAAAGCACTGGAAAGCGGTATATAAGTCTAAGCTTTTGCTATTGCTATTAGAACTATATTATAACTATATCCTGACATAGCTTGGCCCTCCCTCTCATATGTGGGAGATATCTATTTTGGATACGCCAAAGCATAAAACATTGTTCAGTAAAGGATGAGTTCTTCCACATACAACACACAAAAGTTCTTGTTTATGAAGTGTAGAATGGTCTTAAAGTTCTTCGAAAGGATAAGCTGCAAGCTGAAATTAGGTCCAGATGCCTACTGTTAAGTTGATACCATCATGGAGCATTTACTACTGTTCTATGCCCAGTTTCTTCTTGCTCCAATCATAAGATTTTTGGCAAAGAAGCATATTCAAGATTTCCTATAGCCATTGGAAAGTGTTCTTGGCTCATCCCATCTAACATCTCCTAATGTCCTGCCATGGCAGAGATTAGGCATAATTGCATAAAAAAGTCCAAATGACAATCATCAAGGAGACATGCCATCATGATAAACAGAGAAGAAGCATGCAGTGTACTTTCTTTTTTTTTTACTTTTTTTTTAAATTTTCTCACGGTGGAATTGATATTTATTTTGGCACAAACCTGAGGGGTGGGCAAGTATTTATTGCCTGAGATCATTGTGATCTGTTGATCAGGAACAGTATTTAAATACTGTAGAGGAAGTATTTAAATACCGTAGAGCATGTGATACCTGAAATAGAAACATTTCCTAATTCACCCCAGTATGTGATGTTCTTAGTTTGCAGATTGTCCCATTTATTAGAGAAACTAGTTCACTTACAGGATTAGTACTACTCTGTGAAAATGCAATTGCACAAGTATCTAGTTGCCAAGTTCCAAGTATGTCATCTTGCAAATACTGAAATCTTGAAAGATTTAAATTTGAAAAAGAAAAAGGCTCTGGGGTTCTTCATATGATGGAAGATCATCAAAACTATTGGTGTAATGGAGTCTGGATAGAAGAAGAACATTTAAGCAGTCACTGGCTGACAGCTCAATTATAACATCAAGTTTGCATATTAAATAGTTGAAGGCATCTCAGGATACTGAGAAATAATGGTTTCTCTTTTTGCTCTAGATATATAACCTGTTATTATGAAGAGTATCTTATGAGTATGGTACAAAAGTATATGGCTATTATAAATCTGATTAAGAACTATGCTTTAAAAAGAACAAAAAGATTGGAATGGGCTTTCTTTTTTTTTTTGCAGAAAAATGTTAATTTTTCCAAGTAAGTCACTCAACTTGTTCTGTCCTTATTACAAATAAAGAAAAAACACCCAGGAGATTCACACAACTTTGTTTTCCCTCCTACCAGTGTCTCCCAATGTACTGGGGACAATATGCATAATGTACATGACTTTCTATCATATTGTCCATTTCTTTAACACTATACACATTAGGACAGCCCACTGTGGAGGTTGATGAGAACGATGAGAAGGGAACAAAGCAAGAAAGATCATTTTGAATTATTCAGAGACAGCTACTGGCTGGCATTTATACAGAGACATAGAAGCAATCTTAGTGAAAATAAGAGGGAAATCAGTGCCATTTTAGGTTAAAAAATAGAATTTCACAAGCTATTATGAAATTGATTGCCCTAAGATAAGAAAAAAAAAAGCAAAGAAAAGAAATGGGTGGCCCACTATCAGTTTTGGGCCCACATTGATTTAATAAATGCTTCTGATTGTTGTCCTGCTGGACTAAAAGCAGAAAGTAAAAAAAATTAAGAAGAGATAGGTACAGTACGGTCCTAGAATAGGAGTGGTGGCTTGCCTGTTTATTTTTGCTTGGCAAGTGCTCCAAGTCTACATAGGATCTTTGCCTGCAGGCTGTTTTCTTGGAACAAGCGGTTACACGTCTCCACATGAACTGACCATGTCCTGTTTATAATGACCTCTTAAAATGAAACGTAGAAGTTGTTGATATTAGAGATAGGAAGAAGATATGCCCTGGACTAACAAACACTATTTGCTGTGTACAAAAATCACTGATGAGTGGACAAGATAACCTCATCTGCTTCCAAATAAGAGCTTCTGAGGATCAGAGTGAAAAGATATCCACAAGTTGATCTCCACTATTCTAAATGGCAAACGGGAAACACAGGGACCAGACTTTTAAAAAGTCCAGCCCGCTTTGTATGGGTGTAATAATGTCTCTTTTCCCTCACCAAAGATGTGTGCTTCAAGTTTCACTCTACAACAGTCATAAGGAAAATTGCTTTCTTGCCAAGGCAATCCCTAACAATGAAGGACCATCTTGGTGAAATAATATTCTCCCAGGATCACACAGTCCCTGGCAATTAAACTCATAGTTAATCATAGTATGATTAAAGTCAGCTGAATCAGACAAAGGCTTTGCTTTGCCAGGCATGTGAAAAGGACTGTGGACATTTCTCATGGATCTCTTTTTCTAGGCAGGCTTCTTTGACCCTTTTTCACCAGTGTAGGATCCATATTAAAGATCCACTCACCCACTCATTCCTATTATTTAATTATTTCCAGACAATTATTTAGAGAAGCCATTTGTTTTTGTAACATCGTTCTGTTGAGAAAGGGGTGGGGGGATGGGAGGAGAAAGTATTTGCAAAGCCAGATGGGCTAAATCTCAGGAAAGAATTCCTAAGGGGATTAGCTGCAGGGTTGGGGAGGAGTGAGATTTCACCCGTTTCTTCCATTGATCATACATAAAGGGCCAATGTCATAGATTCTGCTGCATACTTGTCTTCTATAGGACCACCCTCTCTCCATTATGGAAAGTGAGGCCATATTTTATGGGCATAATGGAAAAAAACCCAAAGTGATGATTGCTTAATTGACTGGTTATTATATTTTGAGTGTCCTCTTTCATGGGCCACATTAACTTCCTGGTTTTGAGTACAATGTCTCTTTTATCTAACAGGTACTATGTATTAATACTTAGACTTATATAGCACTTCATACTGCTTTACAGCCCTCTAGGAACAGTTTACAATGTCAGCTTATTGCCCCCAACAATCTGGGTCATCATTTTACCGACCTCGGAAGAATGGAAATCTGAATCGGTCAGGATCGAAGTGCTGGCAGTTGGCAGAATTAGCTTGCAATACTGCATTCTAACCACTGTGCCACCAGGACTCTTTTGACCTTAAATCAGTCCTCGTTTCTCCCATTTTTATTTTGTGAGCTGCTTTATTATCTTTTTCAACTGTTCTGAATTTCCCTTTGCAGCAACTCTCCTCTTAAAGTCAGGACCGGTTGCAAGCACTGCTTCTGCTTGCAAATGTAGAGAATTATTTCCCATCTCTTCTTTTGTCCCAGATCTTCTGACTATTTCTGTATCTTCATCCAGCATTATCGAAAAAACTGCCAAATCAGCAGCAAAACCAGTGTCCTGCTGCCAGAAAGTCCGGATGCCCTTTTTTTCTCCTTCCTTGATACTTTTGAATGCATCTGATTGGTCCCTGGAGCCTGGTCTAACATGATTCTTTTTATAATCCATGGCTTTCATGTTGACTTATCTAAGAATAAGTATCATTAGAGGAACCGAGACTGTCTTCTAAATAGACCTGTGTAAGATTGTGTTATCGACTTTCTAGACTTTAAAAGGGAAAAATGAAAATATAAAATGGCTTAAACATTATAAACAGATTGAAGGAGGAATGAGATGAAGGCAGAGAGAAAACAAATATTTTTTTCGGTCACCCTACACTATCCTTGTAGACATTACAGACAATCGGTATAGCTGCTTAATTGTAAAGGTACGGTTCTTAGCTAAATGTTTTTTTAAAGGCTTTCCAAAGGACACACTGACTGGGATTTTGAGAGTTGCAATCCCAATATATCTGGACAATGGGGAAGGCCATTAGAATCAAAAAGTGAATTAGATGGCTTCCAGATCCAATTTAGTAGGAAGTTATTAGTTATACCTAATTTATTTGCTAGTTCTTCCTTCTGCTCCTTTGTACAGTTTTTTGTAAACACTTGTTTTTTCTTTGTTAATTTTTTAACCTGCCCACCTTTTCATAACTTGAACCCAAAACCTTTCTGCTAAGTGTGATAGATTTAAACATGGAGAAAAAATATCAATATTTAATTTTGCACATCATAACTGCGGCCAGAATAACCTATGCACAAAACTGGAAACTGTCTTTCATTCCTTCAGAGGATATGGTAATTAAAAAAATACATGAATGTGTTGAGATGGATAGCCTAACCAAATTGTTAAAAAATAAACAAGATAGTGACTATTATGAAATATGGAACATTTGGTATGATTGGTTAAAGAAAAGGTAATATTTGATATTTGGATACGTTATGGAAATGACGGAAGATGTGCATTTCATTATAAAATATATAGAGAAATTAAAACATTAAAAGAACAAAGGAGTTATTGTAACAAGGCAGATCACATCAATGATAAAGATAAAGAAAAAAAATTTGACCATTGTTCAATATACTCTGTGAAATGTATATATGTATATGAACTCAATACAGAAGCCTGATGATGGCAGATGGGATTCTGCTGAAACGTTGCTACAACTTTAAAAGCACTACAATGACGTGGGATAATACCCAAAGGAAGCTGAACAGCACATACATATGTACATATATACATATACATACATACATACATACATACATACATACATACATACATACATATTGATTTGTTTGTTTTAAATGTATGTCAAATAAATGTTTTTTTCTGGAATATTTTTTTTAAAAAGTCAATTTGTCCATTTTAGCACATGCTATTATTTTTTGAATAATCTGTTCATCCAATGGTATACAGTTGTGCTTCCAGCATTGAGCATAAGCTATTCTAGCAGTCATTAAGATGTCAACACAGCCTTTTTTTAAACAGCAAATTCACTGCTGACAAATGTCACTATCACTGCCTTCTAGTTGTTCTCAGCCATTTCTGTCCCAAAAGAAAGCAGACTGGTATCTTCTTTTAGCAACAGCACTTAGACTCATATACCATTTCACAGTGCTTTACAGCCCTCTCTAAGTGGTTTATAGAGTGAGCATATTGCCCCCAACAATCTGCATCGTCATTTGACAGACCTTAGAAGGATAGAAGGCTGAGTCAACCTCGAGCCTGGTGAGAATCAAACTGCTGGCAGTCGGCAGATTTAGCCTGCAGTACTGCATTCTAACCACTGCACCACTACAACTCTTTTCCAATCAACCGCGAAAAAGAAAGACTTCTCTCTCTTTAACTGGCTACATTCAGTTGCAATTGGTTTTCTCTCTAGTTCTAAGCCAAAAAAAGCTAGGCACAACCATCAAAGCATGAAAAAGCATCCCAAAGATGTTTTCTACCCATTTGCAGGAAACTTCCTTAGCTGACCAAATTATCAGTGAAACTTCCTCAATACATCTTTGTTGCTAGTATCACTGTTACTTTTATTTCCAGGGTGGCTGCTCTCAGTTTTATTACTTTGTTTCAAAAGGAAGGGGAGAAAAGAATCTTTAGAAGATCTCCAAATTAATTTCATTCAGCTATATATTCTCCACTGTTGTGCTCGGGATGTCAGAAGAGGCAAGTCAGAACTTCCAGCAGAAATTATAATATTATCTGACATTTCCTGTATGGTTTAGTTTCGATTTGCCCTGCAGGGGGCAGGTGTCACTGAAATAATGTTTGCATCACAATTGGAGCTCTGGGTGCCCTTGGATAAATTGTCCAGTGATTAATTATATGCTAGGGCCTTACATATATTGTAAACAGCTTGTTATTCCAGCAAAAGCCTTCTCTTAGTGGGAGGCTTTTGGATATCCAGCTGAGCTTTTGATGGTAGAAGGAGCTAATAGCTAGCCAGCCCCAAGGCCTTCCATGGATTTTAGGATTAATTATACATTGCTTGTTTCCTTTCCTTTGCTCTGATCTATGAAACAGTTATTTCAGGATGTTGTTATACTGCTGCCCTGCAGGCAAAGTTGCAACAGCCAGGTGCAAGGTGGAACAGCATCTGCTGAGTAATGGTAATGTAATTTTTTTTTTAAAAAAAGTAGCTGATGATATTGAGGTCAGTAAAGCACTTAACAAACAACTAGCAGCTGATTCTCAAGATGTGGTATACAGCCTTTCCAAAACTAAAGCCCTCTATGGGGGAGCAGAGTGCAAGCATTTGATGCCCTGACATACAGCATTTCTAGAGCCTTCAGGTTGAAAATGACTGTAATCACAAAACAGATCTGTGACAAATAATAGCAGTATCCAGTTTGACACGTATCCCAAATTATTTCACATCCTGCAGCTGTTGAGCATACCCACTTCTCACTGGCTAATTACAAAAGGATTCTGGCTTTTCCTTTTTAATGCTTCAAATTCTCATCCTCTCTCTAACATGTGGAACTTTTCTCAACAATCATCACTGTTATTGCTGTTACATAGCTGTTGACTGTCAGAACTTTTCATTGGAAGATTTGTCTGAACATACAGCACTGACAGTTGAAGTGCAAGACCATAATGATCCTGTCGTGCTGCAGACCTCAACAGCTTTTTGGGAAAGTGCTGAGTGCTAGAAAGTGTTAATATCCTACCATGAATCTCCAGAACATCAGGGCTATGCAGGGCCCAAATGGGGGGCTACAGAATCGTAGAAGAATTCTAATCCAAAACACAAAGGAACAAAGGATTAAATAAGCACAGATGTTTTCTAAGGATGTCCATCCCATTTCTGGGAAGAAGCCCACTGCAGCTGTTGTTCTCCTGATGCTCTATTTGCTTAAGCAGACCACCCTACATTAACCTCTCAGCTCATTTGAGTTTGTCCTGATCCAGATGAAAACCTTCTATGTTGCTCTTTTAGATAATTTCAAAACAAATTAGAATGTACTTTTGAATGTGAACAGCCTTACAGCAAACAGGAGGAAGCTGACCTGTTCAGAATGATAAAGGTATAGGAAAGGGTAAACAAAATGGTGAGAGATTTTGAAGAAACCTATCACATTGTAATTTAGAACATTAATAAACCAAGCATGAGAGAGGTGTATGGTATACAGTATAGCTATGGGTAGCAATAGACAGAACAATACTAGAAACTGTTCTCTGAGGAAAATATATATCAAAAAGTTAGAAAGACCCAGCAGCAAGCACTATTTTTCATCCCTACTGCCTAAAGACTTTACCATGCCTCTGCTGCTTTAGATATTCAAGCCTATTACAAGATGGCAACTGGAAACCAGCACTAGTGAGTTGTAAGCATCAATGCATAGCCTTTGCTACCTTAGAAATCTACTTCCCTCTCACCGCTATGCACATTTCCACTCAACACTTTAACCTCTCTGTCAATGTAGAAGAGTGCAAAGATAACACTGTAGAAAAGGGATGTCAAACTCAAGGCCCAGGAACCAGATCTGGCCCACAGGGTGCTTAGATCTGGCCCACGGGAAACCCTAGAAACAACAAAGGACCAGCCCACAGTGCCTCTGCCAATGAAAACAGAGATCGGAAGGGCTGCATGCGGCACTTCTGAGCTCTGTCTTCACTGGCAGAGGGTTGCAGGAGGCCATAGCAACTGAAAACAGAGCTTGGGAGCCAGCAGAGCACTTGAGCCACCACAGGTGCCCCTGACACGAGTGATGACTTGCTCAAACTAATCTTTGCTCAAACTAGATTTCTATTCTCAGGAAAATGCACACACTTGAACAGTTTTCTCATTGGAAAAATAGTCTTTCCCTTACCTGTGTTCTCACATTTACCCAGAACAGCTTGGGGGAAAGTCCTCAGATGCCACTTATTGTCCATGTATTTGATTGACTGGTTTTAAAAACTGTCTAAACTGATCACCATCACCATATCTAATAGCAGCAAATTCCACAATGTAACTACAGTATATAAATTGTAGGAATACTTTAAAAGGTTCTGTGCACAGACTTTTCTGAGCATGAAAAAGCTAGTTTCAAGTAATTCCAAGCATGGAATGAAATACATCTATCCCAGGCAGAAATAATGTATTTTGGGATAAGAATGAAAAAAAAAAACCTATGAAGGTTGTCTGCATCATGCATCAATGGAAAGGAAGTAGGGTAAGAGACGAAGTAGAAAGATGGGGAAAGAGTAGGAAGGAGTGTTTCCAGCCAGTTTATTATGTTGTGCTTGAAACCAAGGATATAAAGGGATATGGGTGGGTAGGAAAGGCAAATTATTGGAAAAATTGGTCATTTGGGGGGAGAACAAAGCACATCAGCCTTTCCTTAGTTGCCCAACAAGCTCTTACTGGATTTTGTTTGTGGTGAATCCCAGAACAACCAAAATGTCCTGGGCTTTGGTTCTTGTGAATCATGATCTGAAGCATCTTCTGATTTACTTCATGTTTTGTGCACAGCCCCAATAGATGGGAGAAAGAAGTTATAATACATGTTTGAATCTAAAACCATCTGTACAGTTCTGATCACCTTATTTACTCTCTCTGTGTATATATGAATTGAAGAAAGTGCAAAGGAGCTAACAAAATGATCAAAGGTCTCAAATGCCTTGCCTAGAAGAAAATGGTAGCATGTTTTGAGGTGCTTTTACCAGATTTATATACCAAGAAGATTAGAATGTGTTTTTGACATGGTTCCACCATGACCTTATTTATTTATCAAATTTGTATAGCCACCCATCTAAAAAAAACACCAAAAATGCCTCAACTTTGGTGATGTACAAAAGCCAAGAATAGATACATGTAACTGATCTATTTGCTAGATTTATATATTGCCTTTACTCCAGGGACATCTCACACACTGGTCAGCACTCCTACCATGGGAAGGAGATATAGAAGCATAGACAGCCGCACAAACAGGCTGAAGAACAGTTTTTATCCATGGGCTGTCAGACTCCTGAATGGAAAATAACTTTACAACAACATAGTATGATTGACTTGCGGGGCCGTTGTGCAATAAGTTCACACNATTCACTGGGTTAGGGACTTTCTGTCTTTCACTGTGAGTGGTATTGTTTTGGGGGGTTGCACGAAGGGAGGCTCAGCCAATCTCATAGTACACATGTTGTACTTTGACAATAAAGGTTTGAATTGGATTGAATTGATGTCCACCATCAATGGTAAAAAGTTGCCTCTTTCTTTGACACTTCCAACATTCATTTGAAATACACTAATATATTCTAGATAATTTATCTGGTGTTAAATGCCAGCGATACATCTTCTTATAAAAAATTATTTTAAATTATAGTTTAGCATAAATTTTAAACCTTTCATCCACATATTTTTCTATTGTTCAAGCATCACATTATATCCAAAATTCCTTGCCCACTGAATCATACAATGTTTTGCATGTTCACTTTCACTTTCAATTTCAATAACATTTTTATAAATAAATGTCAGCAATAATATGCTCATCACCACCACTTCATTTTTAGCAAAAAACCCTCAACTCTTTTTTATCCAATTTAAATTGTTCTTTCACTTGTTGATCTGTAAAGCAAAAGTAAACATAACCTTCTAATTCAAGTTCTTTCCTCAACTTTCATAAAAGTTCACCAGAGTTGAAAGATAATATTAATTGCCATACATCCATCGATCTGACTTTGCCACCATTTTTTTTCTTTTTAAAAAAGCTTCTTGATGGGACATCAAAAGAGGGATCTTTGTGAAGAACCTTGTTTTATATTTATTCCAAACTCTTGGTACGGAACACCTAGCAAAGTGATTATTAAAATCAACATTAACTTCAAAACACCACAAATAACTGTGCCATCCAAACCTTAATTCATGGCCCTTTAATACAAGAAAACTCTTATTTTGGAGGTTCACCCACGCTTTTTACGAGGCCAGACAGCATGCCTCAAAAATACAATTTCAGGTCTGCTAAATAAAACCTTCCTTTTTCCTTACCAACTTGTGGTAGCTTGTATCTAGTTCTGGGTTTCTTCCTTTGCCAGATAAACTTAGAAATATCTGAAATAAAAACACATCTTTAATAACTGGTTTTCCTTCCATACAGGGCATTGGAGGCCAAGGTGACCTTGAAAACATGAAAAAACAAAAGACTGATCACAGGAATATTATAAGCAGTTGCGGAATTTGATAAGGAATTATTTTATGGACAAATTCCTCTTTTACATCATCATTTATTAGAAATCTTGTCACCTTCTAAACATGCAACAAAGAAAAATATAAATGATTTATATAATATAAAATATAAATCTTAGCATTAATTAGAAATTCTTGTTCCTTACTATGTGTTCTCTACAATTCAGATCAGGCCTCAGCAGAATAATGTAGCATTTGGGGAAAAAGATAAAAGCCAAGAGAGCAGCTCCAGAGGCCAAAATGGAGAAGACCTCCACAGCCAACATGGACTTCCCTTTGGTGCTCAGATAGGGAGGGAGGAAGGAGATCCAAACGCTGCAAAAGACCAGCATGCTAAAAGTAATGAACTTGGCTTCATTAAAACTATCAGGCAATTTCCTGGCCAGGAAGGCCATTGTGAAACTGACAAAAGCCAAAATTCCTAGGTAAGACAGGACACCATAAAACATTACAGCTGAGCCTTGGTTACATTCTAAGATGATCTCTCCAAGAAAGGAGTGAAAGTCTAAGTTAAGAAACGGGGGAGAGGTTCCCAGCCAGGTGGCACAAAGGACTGCTTGGATCAGGGGACAGGCTATGACAATGGAGTTGGTCAG